>JAREIK010008856.1:0-48005 GCA_029783825.1 Sapria himalayana
CTATCTATCTGTCTGTCTCTATGTCTATATGTCTTCTATCTATCTATTTATCTATTATATCTATCGTTCTGTCTATCTATCTGTCTATCTATCTATCTATCTATCTCTTTAATAAATCTATCTAACTATCAATCTTTCTTGTCTATCTCTATCTTTATTTAACTAACTATCTATCTATCTATTTATATATCTATCTTTCTATCTATCTATCCCTATCTATTTATCTATCTGTCAAAATATCTGTCAAAATATCTGTCAAAATATCTGTCTATATATCTATTTACATGTCTATCTATCTATTTATTTATTTATCTATCTATCTATCTATTTGAATGTCAATCTATTTATCTATATATCTATTCATGTTTCTATCTATTTATCTATTTGTCTATCTATATGTCTATATATTTATCTACTTTCTTTCTATCTATTTATCTATCTATATGACATTCTATCTGTCTATCTATTTTTCTCTCTATCTATCTATTTTTCAATATATCTTTTTAATTATGTCTTTTTATCTATATATATATCTATCTATTTATCTATAGGTCTATCTATCTATCTATAGGCCTATATATCTATCGCCTATAAATTTGGCTATCAATCAGTCTTTCAATTAGTCTATAAATCAATCTATCTCTTATCAGCCTATCTATTTATATATCTTTCTATCTTTCTATATATATATAGATATCTATCTATCTATTTGTCTGTATAATATATATATCTATCTATCTATCTATATGTCTATCAATCTATATATAGATTTGTATATCTATCTATCTAAATATCTATCTATTTATTTATCTATCTGTCTATATATCTATCTATCTATCTATCTTTCTGTTATCTATCTATTTGTAGCTCTATCTATCAATCTATCTTTCTTTCTTTTTTTGTATCTAACTATATATATATATATATATGTTTATCTACATATCAAAATATCTATCAATATATCAATATATTAGTCTATCTAATTATCTATATATCTTTCTACCTTCTATTTATTTATCTATCTATCTATATGTTTGTCTATCTATCTATCTATTAGTCTATCTATATATCTATAGTCAATCTATCTATCTATCTATCTATCTAATTATATGTCTATCAATCTTTCGATCTATTTATATGTCTAACTATCTATCTATCTTTCTCTCTACTATCTTTCTATCTTTTCTCTATCTATCTAACTATCTATCTATATATCTATTTTTTTATCTAATTGTCACTATCTATCTATTATTTCTATCTATCTTTCTATCTATATGTCTATCTATTTATCTATCTATGTTTCTATCTATCCACCTATTTACCAATCTATCTATCTGTCTATCTATCTATCTGTCTGCCTATATATTTTTCACCTATCTTTATTTCTATCTCTCTATCTATATGTCTATCTATCTATCTATTTATTTATTTGTCAATCAATCAATCTATCTATCTATCTTTCTATCTATATATCTACCTATCTTTCTATGTATTAATCTATCTAAAAATCTGTCTATCATGTTATCTATCTATCAATCATTCAATCTACCTGTCTATATATCTATCTATCTTTCTCTATATCTAACTAACTATCCATCTTTCTATCTTTTTTTTTAAAGATTTTTTTATTAATTTTAGCCATCTCTTTTGGCGGAGGAATATTTGTCTATCTTTCTATTTATCTATTAAACTATCTATCTATCTATCTATATGTCAGTCTGTCTGTTTATATATCTCTCTATATCTGTATATATATAATATATATATATATATATCTGTCTGTTTATCTATTTGTCTGTCTATCTATCTATCTATATATCTACCTATTTTAGAGGTAGAATGATGTTCTGGCCTGGAACGAGGCACGACACGTTCTGCCATACGCAGCCTAGCACGGCATCAAGATTTTTCGTGCATGTTCTTGTGCCCTTCCTGTTTACCGCATGAACCTTCTCGTGCTGTGCCGAGGTCAACCAGGCCTCATGTCGTGCTTGGCTCATCATGGTTTCCGTGGCACATTGGCACAGCACTTTGTCACGACTCGCTAAACCACCCTAGCCATAGAAGTTGAGCCCAACAGTTTTGAAAACTACCTGGCTCATGTCTGATTCCATCTCACCTTCCCCACCCACCCTGCTAGCCTGCCCCCAATCCCCTAAGGTTCGAAATTAAAAAAAAATAAAAAAAATAAAAAAAATAAAAAAAATAAAAAAATAAAAAAATAAAAAAATAAAAAAATAAAAAAATAAAAAAATAAAAAAAATAAAAAAAATAAAAAAAATAAAAAAAATAAAAAAAATAAAAAAAATAAAATTTTTTAATTTTAGCCTTGGATTTTGCCTCCAACGGCTATGGGGCTGAATCCCACAGCTCACATGATTCAGCCCCAAAAAAATCAATAAAATATTAAAAAAATAAATATATATTTTTTTAAAACAAAATTTCTTAACGAAATTCTATAAAAACCCCCCTCTCTCTAATTTTTATATGTTTCAAAAATATTAATTCTCACTCTCTCTAAAATCTCTCCTAATATTTTCTCTCTTTGAATTTCCACATGACTTTTTGGGACTCGCAACTTGCACTCCGGCTTGGCTTTGGAAGTTGGATTCTTGGTCATGGTTTGGTACAAGTGCTTTACCTTTACTGTGCTTTACAAATATTTTTATTTTTTTAATTATTTAACTAAAACTCTTAAATAATAATTAATATTTAAAACGAATTAGTTTTTTACTCTCTCTCTCTCTCTCTCTTTCTCAACTCTTTAATCTATCCTCTTGTCTAAAAAAACAAAAAAAAATGACTATTACTAATGAAAATAATTTAAATTTAGAAAATTAAAATCTTACACAAAGCTCCGAGGCTATTGAAATTTGGTTTCTTCGGTTGTCTCAACCCATACATCTAAAAAACAAAAAACTAGGGGGACTTATGTAGTTTAGACTCATTTTAATACAATAAAATAAAAAAATATTAGGGGGAGGAAGAAAAAACAACACTATGCTAATATTGTAATAAAACTTTCACTTGTAAGAGTGCTGTAGGGACTGAGCACTTTAAGAGGCATGACGAATATGCACCAAAAACATGGTGCATTAGATCTTAGGCAAACCTAACTTAGCAATTCTTTGTTTGATGCTGGATCGAGTTTAATTCTCAAATTTACCCCCTTCATATACCATAGTGAGTTGGGTAGGGAAGGCGTGACCAAACTTATCACCCTGATTGGTCCTTCCGATCAGATTTTCAGAAGATCCAAGGCTAGTGAGCATCTGCAGACATTATTTTTAGCATGTTTATCAAAGGATTCCTAGGTCCAATCTAGGAATGACATACTAATATTTTATAAGTTAGAAAATAAATAATAATTAATGAATTTATGGTATTTAGTGGTGTGGTGTCCGTGATATCCGATATCTGGACTAGTCATGATGATTCATCTTTTGTATGTCTTACAATCCACTATGTAAACTTCTAAATGGATGATGAATAAAAAATATTAGGATTCTCTAAGATTCTTTATCCTCATGATGACCCGTCCATTTTTGAGTATATAATGCAGATCTTTAGAGAATATAAAATTCAAAATAAAATTTTTAGTTTCACATTCGAAAACGCATCTAATAATATTACAGACGCACCATTAAGAGAGATTTTCAACTTCAGATGCATGTATCACGTGATTAACTTGATTGTACAAGTGGATATGAATGTGTGATCCCCTACATTGAATATTATACATAACTCATTAAAATACATTCACATGTCTCATAGACAACATGAGTTCGGTAGTCTTTGTTTGTCTACGAATTATAAGAGAAGAAATTCCAATTGGATGTGAGACACTATTGCAATAACACATAACTGATGTTGGATCATGTGTTAGAAACGAATACGTGATATCTGATTACATCAATAGTAAGAGTGACAAACTTTTTATTGACAACACTAACTAGGCTATAGGAATTTCAATTATGAAATTCCTTAAAATTTTTTATGACATGATGAACATGTGTTCATCAGTTTATACTTTCATGACTTGCCTTGAACTCAGGTGCATATACAACATCAGTAGCATGAAAGTATCGAGCTGACCCGACACTTAGCTAAGTGCAGAGATAGAAACCAAGTACTTAAAGTACTTGTCCACCATTCCATCTATTTATTGTCTCATTGCATGCATGGACCCTAGGGTTAAGGTGGAAGGGGTAGAAAGCATATTGACTTATATTTCCTCTTGCATGAACCTGGAAGACCCACCAGAAGGGTTCATTCATGAGAAGTTGACTAACCTTTTCACATACTATGATACTAGGTATGTTAGTAGTAGTAGTGAGACTGTGAGTACGAAAATAAATACTATATTCGGAAATGATGATTTTTTCCATTCAATTAGCAAAGGGGAAATGATGGGGTGGACCTTCGAATAGGAGCAAGCTTTCTCGGTTCTTAGATACCGATTATTGCTCAATCCTATCACATTTTGATATTAAAATCTTGATATATTGTAGTGGTAGAAATCATATGAGTCCACCTTTCTCGTGCTATCTAAGAGGGCACGGGATCTGCTAACTCCTCTAGTGTCGAGCATAGCATCAGAGTTTTCTTTTTCTGTTGTAGTGAATATGATTTCGGATAGAAGATCGAGATTACATCCAGATATTATTAAGGTTTAGTATGCATGAAGGATTGGAAGGATTTGAGATTTAGCATCGAGGATCATGCTGGGACAAGGACTATAGTGAAAGCAAAGGAGTTATTGCTAATGATGACTTATATGATAGTGATTTTGATGTTGAGGTTGAGGATGATAATGATACATTGATGGATGATTAATGTGGTTGCCACTTGATGCCTGACAGTTGATGGGATTGTGACACACTGACAACAACACTTTTGTTATATTTATGCATATGCTTATGAGCCTTGAGTTTTGTTTGATACTGATTTTTGATTTCAATTTTTTGTACTTATTTTAATTTTCATTGTATTTGCTTTGGTTTGGGCATTTGGTTTGGCTTTGTGGCTTTGTAATTTTTGTAAAAGAAATTTTATGTTTATTTTATTTTTGTGTTTAAGAATTTCATTAAAAATTCTAAAATTTAATTTAATAAATTATAATTTAAATATATTAATCTGGTTAAAACATAATTAAAACAAATAACATAAAAAAATTAAACTTTATAGCTATTCAAAAATATTAAATTTATAATTTAAATATTGTTATTTTTTAAATATTATCTAATCTATTTTATATTTTATAATTACATAAATATTATAAACAAAATTTTTTTTTTTAAACCGGCCCGTATGGGCTTGACCCGGCACGATAAAAAAGTGGTCATGGTGGCGGGCTATGCCAAGCCCGACTTTAAGTAACCATGTAGGGCTAGACAGGACACAAAAGTGTAACCATGTCGCGCCTTGCCCGACATGGAAACATGATCCAGCGGACCAAAATCGTGCCGGGACAGCTAGGCACTGCCCATTTGAGACATCTAATCTATCTATTAGTCTATCTATCAGTCTATCTATATATCTATCTGCCAATCTTTCTATGTATGTTTCTATTTATCAATATATCTATCTATCTGTCTATCTTTCAGTCTATCTAACTTTCTATCTCTCTCTCTCCCTCTCAATTTAACTATCTATGTATCTATCTATCTATCTATATGTCTATCTATCTATATATCTATCTGTCTGTCTTTCTATCTATATATCTTTCTATCTATATATCTTTCTATTTGTATGTCTTTTTATCTATCTATCTATCTACGTATGTATCTATCTATATATCTATCTATTAATCTATTTATATATATATTTGTCTACCTATTTGTCTATGTCTCTATATATTTGTATATCTATTTATCTATATATCCATTTATCTATCTATCTATAAATTTGGCTATCTAACTGTCTATATATTTATCTATCTATCTGTCACTCTATCAATCTATCTGTCAATCTATCAATCTATCTGTCTATATATATATATATATATATATATATATATCAGTCAATCTATTTGTTTATCTATCTATCTATTAGTCTATCTATATGTCTATTAATCTGTGTATAAATTCATGTATCAATATAAAATAAATCTTATGTATTTAACTATGAATCAATCAATCTTTCTATCTATTTATATATCTATCTATCTATTAATCAATCAATCTATCTATCTATCTATATGTCTAACTATTTGTATATCATTCTATCTATCTATTTATCACCTATCTATCTATCTTTCTTTCTTTCTATCTTTCTATTTATCTGTCTAACTAACTAACTATCTATCTATCTGACTATCTATCTATATATCTATATATCTAATAGTCTATTTATCTAGATATCCTTCTATCATTCTATATAAATTATCTATCTTTCTTTCTTTCTTTCTATCGGTATATCTATTTTTTTATCTATATGTCTGTCTATCTATCTATCTTTCTGTCTATCTATTTGTTTTTCTATTTATATATTTATTTGTCTATCTATTTGTGTATATATATATCTGTCTATCTATTTATCTATCTATCTATATATCTATCTTTCAATCTGTCTAACTAACTTTCTATCTATATGTCAATCTATATGTCAATCTATCTTTCAATCTATATGTGTATCTATCTATCTATCAATTAGTCTATCAGTATATATATATATATATATATATATATATATATATATATATATATATATATATCTATTTATCCATCTATTTGTCAATTTATCTTTCTATGTGTCAATCTATTTATCTATCTGTCTATCTGTCTATATATATATATATATATATATATATCTATCTATCTATTTTTCTTTCTATCTATCTATTTATTTAACTATCTATCTATATATATATATCTATCTATCTATATTTTTATCTATCTATCTATCTATTTACGTATCTATATATCTATCTAATTGTCTATTAATTTGTGTATATTTATATTTTTCTATTTGCCTTTTTATTTGTCAATCAATCAATCAATCAATATGTCTGTCTGTCTATAATCTGTCTATCTATCTATATCTCTATCTGATGTATATCTATCTATCTATTTGTCTTGTTATCTATAGATCTATTTATATATTTATATATTTATCTAGCTATCTATTAATCCATTCGTCGATCTATCTATCTAGAGGTGTCAAACGGGCCGGGCCGGCCCGGCCAGCCCGTTTATTTTGAGCACGGGCATGCTTTCGTGCCGGACCAGGCACGCTACGGTTACTATACCATGACGTGCTTGGCTCAGCATGGTTTAAAAAAGCTGGGCCTGGCACGACCCGTAGGCACGGAGGGCCATACCAAGTAGTGCCGGGCCCGCTCGAGACTGGCTTGGCACTACGGGCCAATCCATGCCGTACGGGCCAAAAAAAATTTTTTTAAATTATTTTGTTTTAATTTTTATTTTATTTATATAAATTATTAAATTATATATAAAATTATAGATAATGTA
The DNA here is from genome assembly GCA_029783825.1 of Sapria himalayana. Taxonomy (NCBI): domain Eukaryota; kingdom Viridiplantae; phylum Streptophyta; class Magnoliopsida; order Malpighiales; family Rafflesiaceae; genus Sapria; species Sapria himalayana. The sequence continues at coordinate 7,473 of JAREIK010008856.1, forward strand.
TATTATTATATATTTATAATATGAAAAAAGTTAAAATTTATTAAAATTACAAAGTTAAAATTAGTTTATAATTTATTAGAATTATATAATACAGTTATAAATTTTTAAATGAAAAATTAAAACAAAAAAATAAATAAATCAATAAATAATGTTAAAAAAAATTAAAAATTAAAAAAAACATAAGCAAACCAAATGAAAAATGACCAATCAGGCATTAGATACCGAAGGTCCGAACCAAACAAATTACAGTTTCAACGTTACGTATAAATAAAGCGTACAATCAATAAAAAACAAAACATCAAAATCAAAACACAGTAGATCATCATTAATCATCAATCAGCATATCATGAGCATTATCAGCCGCAACATCAAGATCAGTATCATATGGATCATCATCATCAGCAATCAACTCCTCCGCTATCGTAGTGGATGCGGCTGCAGTCCCAGTCCCAGTCCCAGCTCCATCACAATCATGGATGCTAAACCCCGAATCATCCCAATCCTTCAAACAAGCCAAGGCCTCAACAATGTCTGGACGTAATCTCAATCTCCTATCCGAAATCACGTTCACTGCAACAGAAAAAGCAGACTCCGATGCTACGCTCGACACCAGAGGAGTCAGTAGATCCCGTGTCATCCTAGATAGCACGGGAAAGGTGGACTCATATGATTTCCACTACTGTAATATATCAAGATTCTTAGTATCAGAATGTGAGAGGATTGAGCAGTAATTGGTATCTAAGTACCGAGAAAGCTCGCTCCTATGTAATGGTCCACCCCTACGTTTCCCCCTCGCTTGCGGAATGGAAAAATCATCATCTTCGAACAAGGTATCAATGTCCCTAATCACAGTCTCACTACTACCACTACCATACCTAGTATCATAGTATGTGAATAGGTCAGTCAACTTCTCGTGAATGAACCCTTCAGGTGGCTCTTCCAGGTTCATGCACGAAGAAATGTAAGTCAAGGTGTTTTCTACCCCTTCCACCTTAACCCTAGGGTCCATGCATGTAGCGAGGCAATAAAGAGATGGAACGGTGGACCAGTACTTCAAGCACTTGGTTTCCATCTCTGCAACTATATGGCTAAGTGTCGAGTCAGCTCGATACTTCCTAAACATGCTACTAATGTTGCATATGCACCAGAGTACAATGCAAGTCGTGGGGGTATAAACCGACGAACACATGTTCGTTGTGTCATAAAAAATCTTTAGGAATTTCATAAATGAATTTCTTGAAGCCTAGTCAGTGTCGTTAATAATAAGTTCGTCACTCTTACTATTGACGTAGTCTAATATCACGTGTTCGTATCCAACACATGCTTCCAATATCAGGTACGTGTAATTCCAACGATGTCTCACATCTGATTGTAATTCCAACACATGATTGCACTGTGTCATTTCTTCTTCCTCACCTCTAACATTATTTTGTTTTATTATATTAAAATGAGTCCAAACTATAGAAGTCCTCTAATTTTTTTGTTTTTTAGAAGTTTGGGTTGAGACGACTAGAGAAACCAAAGTTTCAGCAACCTCGGACCTCTGTGTAATATTTTAAGTTTCTAAATTTAAATATGTTTCATTAGTATTTGGTATTTTTTAGGATTTTTGTTATCCAGAATAGTTATTTAGAGACCTGATGACTGATTTAAATAGTTTCTATTTTTTGTCTAGAGAGAGAAACTAAAGAGAGAGAGAGAGAGTAAGAGAGAGAGAGAGAGAGAGAAAGTAAAAAAACATAAAATAAATTACCTGGTAAAATCAGTGAGGTCGGTCACATGCACGGTGCACCACAATCAAGTTAAAAATTTAAAACTCAAGTTGAAATTCCCGAAAATCCATGCCGAATGTTGAAATCCCGAGTCCCGAGAGAGAGAAGCAAGATTTTTGAAAGAGAAAATGAAAAATTTGAGAGAAAAAATGTTTATGAAAAACTTAAATGTTATAGAGAGGGGAGGGGTGGAATTTATAGATTAAAGAAAATATTTTTTTCAAAAAAAATGTAATTTTTTTTGAATATTTTTTAATTTTTTAGGGGGAAAAATCATGAGGGCCTTTGGATTCTACCCCCTAGCCATTGGAGGCATAATCCAACGGTTGAAATTTAAATTTTTTTTGATATTTTTTTCCCGTTGGGGGGGGAGGGGATAATTGGGATGGTTTGGGGCACCACGGGTCGGGTCCAATAAGAACCGACGAGCGGTCTTTTTGTGGGAGGGCCAAAGAAAGGGGGACACTGGACACGGGACACTACAAGGGACGAACCCATGCCAGTTTGCCGTGCCACGGGCACCGAGCCATGCCGGGTCAGGCACGACATGGCACGGGTCAGGCACGGCACGACACAGGTCAGGCACGGCACGGCACGGCACGGCTCATGCCTTAACTGGGCATGGTACGGGCCAGGGCACGAGATTTTCCCATGCCGGGCTAGCCTAGGTATGGCCGAACTGTGTCGTGCCTCGTGCCGGGCTGTGCCGGGTCGGGCCGGCCCGATTAACACCTCTATATTTGTCTATCTATTTGTCTTTCTCTATATATTTGTCTATCTATTTGTCTATGTTTCTATGTGTCTATCTATATTTCTATCTATCTATCTGTCTATCTATCTATTTATTAATCTGTATATATATATATATATATATATATATATATATATATATATATATATATATATTAGTCTATCTATTTGTTTATCAATCTATCAATTAGTCTATCTATATGTCTATAAATATGTCTATCAATCTGTATATTAATTTGTATATCTATCAAACTCTCTATCTATCTATCGATTTATATATCTATCTATCTATTAATTAGTTTATCTATCTATCTATATGTCTAACTATTTGTCTATCATTCTATCTATCTACCTCTCTATCAACTATCTATCTATCTGTCTATCTATATGTCTATTTATCTATCTTTCTATCTTTTTATCTATCAATCAAACTAACTATCTATATATCTATATGACTATCTATCTATATATTTATCTATCTATTATTCTATCTGTCTAGCTAGCTATATATATATATATATATCTATCTATCTCTATATATATTTGTCTATCTATCTATCTATTTGTCTATTTATCTTTCTATCTATCTATCTATTCATTTTTCTATTTTTCTATTTATTTTTCTATCTATTTGTATATCTATTTTTTATCTATTTAACTATATATCTATATATCTATCTATCTGTCTGTTTATCTATCTAACTTTCTATCAATCAATCAATCTACCAATATATCTATCTATTTATCTCTCTAACTATTAGTCTATCTATCTATCTATCAGTATATGTGTGTGTGTGTGTGTGTATATATATATATATATATCTATCTATCTATTTGTCTATATATATATATATATATATATATATATTTCTATCTATCTATCTATCTATCTATTGAACTATCTATCGATATGTCTATACTATCTATCTCTCTATCTATCTATACATCTATCTATCTATATTTTTATCTATCTAACAAATTTTTTATCTATTTATTTGTCTATCTATTTGCCTATTTATAAATCTATCTAATTATCTATCAATCTGTCTATTTATATGTTTATCTATCTGACTTTCTATTTGTCTATATATCTATCTGTCTATCTATCTGTCTATCATCTATATATATATCTATCTATCTATCGATCTATCTATCTATTTGTCTATCTATATATTTATTTATCTATCTATCTATCTGTATATATATATATATATATTTATATTTATATTTATATTTATATTTATATTTATATTTATCTACCTATCTATCTATCTTTCTTTCTATCAATCACTCAATCTATTTAACTATCTATCTATATGTCTATCTATCTATCTATACATCTATCTGTCTATCTATCTTTCTAGATTTTTATCTATTTGCCTATCTATATATCTATCTAAATTTCTATCAATCTGTCTATCTATATGTTTATCTATCTGACTTTCTATCTGTCTATCTATCTATCTGTCTGTCTGTCTATCATCAATCAATCTATCTATCTATATATCTATCAATCAATCAATCAATCAATCTGTCTACCTATCTATCTATCTTGCTATCTATCTATCTATATGTTAATCTTTCTATCTATCTATATCTATGTTTCTATCTATCTATCTATCTATTTGTCTATCTATCTTTCTATCTACCTATCTATCTATCTATGTATATATCAACCTATCTGACTATTTATTTGCCTATCTATTTGGCTATCTATCTGTGTATCTATCTAATTATCTATCAATTTGTATATCTATATGTTTATCTATCTGTCTCTCTATCTATTTATCTATTTATCTATAAATCTATCTTTCAATCTATTTGCCTATCCATCTATTTATATTTCTGTCTATCTATCTATCTATTTGTATATCTATCTATCTATCTTTTAGTCTATATGTCTAGAAATCTTTCACTCTATCAATTTATTTCTATATCTTTATGTCTATATATCTGTAGATCTATTTGCGTATCTATATATATATATATATACATACATACATACATACATATATATATATATATATATATATATATATTTTTGTGTATCCATTTGTCTATCTATCTTTTTATCTATATGTCTATGTATCTGCCTATCTATCTATCTATCTATTTGTCTGTATGTCTGTCTCTCTATGTATCTATTTATTTATCTATCTGTTTATCTATTTATCTATATTTATATCTATCTATTTATATTTAGATCTGTCTATTTATCTATCTCTCTATCTCTCTATCAATCTGTGCTTATATATGTCTATCTATCTATTAATATATATATATATATATCAATATGTCTATCAATTTGTCTATCTATCTATTTATTTATTTGACTATCTATCTATCTATTTAGTTGTATATGTGTCTATCTTTTTATATATCTATATAATTGTCTATGTATATTTTTATCTATTTATAAATTTGTCTACAATCTGTTTATCAATCAATCTATCAATCTATCTATCTAACATTCTATTTATCTATCTGTCTATCAATGGGAGTATCAATCTTTCTATCTATTTGTCTATATATCTGTCTATGTAATTATCTAACTATCTATCAATCTATCTTCTATCTATCTTTCTATGTAAGTAAATATCTATCTATATGTTTATCTGTCTATCAATCTATCTATTAATCTATTTATCAATCTATCTATGAATCTATCAATATATCTATTTGTCTATCTATTAATCTATATACGAATCTATCTATATATTATTTGCTATCTATCCGTCTATATATATATATATAAATATATTTCTCCATATCTATCTATCTATCTACCTATATATCTATTTGTCTATCTTTCTTTCTATATATCTATCTATTTAGCTTTCTAATTATCTGTCTCTATCTATTATCTTTATATATATTTATCTATTTGTCTATCTATTATTTATCAATATCTATCAATCTATCTATCAATATGCCAATCGATCTATCTAACATTCTGTACATCTATCTATCTATCTTTCTATTTATCTGTCTATCTATCTAGCTATTTATCAGTTTATCTATCTATGTATCTGTGTATCTATTCATCTATTTATCTATTTTTCTATCTATTATTTATCTTATTTGTGTATATATCTACTGATCTATCTATCATTCTATATATCTATTTATATATCTATTTATCTTTCTATCTATATATTTGTCTATATATCTATCTATCTGACTATCTATTTGTCTATCTATCCATCTATCTGTCTATCAATTTAACTATCTATATATCAATCTATCTATTTCTTTGTCTAACAATATATCTATCAATCTATCTATTAAATTGTCTATAAATCTATCTATCAATCTTTCTATCAATCGGTCTATATCTATGTATATATCGATCTATTTATCTATCTATCTATCTATTTTTTACATTATTTGTGTATATATTTACTGATCTACCTATCGATCTATATATCTATCTATCTGTCTATATATCTATATATATATCTATCAATATATCTATCTATCTATATTTCTTTCAATCTATTTATCTATTAATCAATCAAACTAACTATCAATCAAACTATCAACAAATCTATATATTTATTTGTATATATGTCTGTCTATCTATCTATCTATTATTTGTCTATCTTTCTATCTGCATATCTTTGTCTTTCTATCTTTCTAACTATCTAACTATTTATCTATCTATCTACCTACCTACCTATCTAAGTATCTATCTTTATATATATCTTTTTATCTATCTTTCTGTTTGTCTATCTATCTTTTTTGTCTATCAATATGTCTATCAATATATCTATCAATCAAACTATTAATCTATCTATCAAATCTATCTATCAACCTGCCATTGTATATTTCTATCAATTTTTTAATCTAACTAACTATCTATATGTCTATTTGCCTATCTATCACTTTCTCTATCTATATTTATATTTTTCTATATATTTGTCTATCTATCTGTCTATATATTGGTCTATCTATCTGTCTATATATCAATCTATATATATATATATATATATATATATATATATATATATATATATATATATATATATATATATATCTATTTGTCTATCAATTTATCTATCAATCTATCTATTTATCTATCTATCTATTTGTCTATCTATTTATTTGTCTATCTATCTGTCTATCAACCTATCATTCAACATGTCTATCGATATGTATATCAATCATTTTATCAATATGTCTATCAATCAATCTATCAATTTGTCTATCTTTCTGTTTATCTTCTTGTCTATCTATCTATCTATCTATCTTAATCTATCTATCTATCTATTAGTATATCCATCTATCTATTAGTATATCTATCTATCTGTCTGTCTGTCTAACTATCTGTTTATCTATCTAGCTATCTATTTATCTAGATTTCTATTTGTATATGTTTTTATCTAACTACATGTCTATCTATATTTCTATCTATCTGTCTATCTATATGTATATCTATTCATGTATCTTTATTTCTATTTCTCTGTCCATCAATCTATATTCTCTCTATCTATCATTTTGTCTATCTTTTAAATTATCATTTTGTCTATCTATCTATCTATCTATCTTTCAATGAATCTATCTATCTGTCTATATTTATGTCTATATATATATATATATATATCAATCTAATTATCTATCTATTTATCTTTAAATCTATCTATCCAACTTTTTATCTATCTATCTGTCTATATATCTTTTTATCTATCTATTAATTTATCTAATTATCTAATAATTTATCAAACTATCTATTTATCTATCTAGCTGCCTAATAATCTATCAATCTATCTATTTATCTATCTATTTATCTATCTATTAAACTTTCTATATATCTAGTTTTCTATCTATCTATCTATATATTTCTATTAATATGTCTATCTATCTCACTTTCTATCTTTGTTTCAATCTATCAATTAATATGTCTATTAATCTTTCTATTAATATGTATATAAATCTTTATGTCAATCTTTCATTTAATCTGTCTCTCAATCTAATTATCTATCTAAATATCTATTTATTTATGTCTCTTTGTCTATCTTTCTATCTATCTATAAATCTATTTATCTCTCTATCTATCTAACTATCTATATATATCTATTTATATATCTGTCTATCTATTTATCTTTATTTATGTCTATCTATCTGTCTATATATCTATTTATCTATCTATCTATCTATCTATTTGACTATCTATTTGTCTATTAATCCATCTATCTTTCTTTCTATCTATCTATATATCAATCTATCTATATATTTATTTAACAATATATCTATCAATATATCTATCAAATTGTCAATAAATCTATCTATCAATATTTCTATCAATCTGTCTATGTATATATATATATATATCTATCTATATATTTATCTAGCTGTCTATCTATTTTTTACATTATTTGTGTCTCTATCTTCCAATCCATCTATCTATCTTTCTATATATCTAACTATCTAGTTATCTATTTGTCTATATATCTATCTATCTCTCTTAATCTATCTATCTATTAATCAATCTATCTAACTATCAATCAATCAATCTATCTATCTATATGTTTGTATATGTGTCTTTCTATCTATCTGTATGACTTTCTATTTGTATATTTTTATATCTTTCTATCTGTCTAACTATCTGACTATCCACAACAAGAAAATATTGATTTAGCTTGGGAATTTTAGCTAGGGATCAATCCCAACTAAATTATGAGGGATTAGCTAGGGAATAACAAGGGATTTATGTTTTTTCATTAAAATAAAAATTTGCAATGGATAAGCGATGAATTAGTGACAGAATAATTTCGTAAATTCCACATCAGAAAAAAACAGATCATTTAGCAACGGATTAGCGACGAAAAATTTTCGTAAATTCCATTCAAGAAAAGTGGTGAAATTAGCAAGGGATTTATGCCGGAAAATTTTCATAAATTCTGCTCAAGAAAAGCTGGGAATTTAGCGATGAATTTAGTGATGAAATTTCTCTAGCTAATAAAATGTAGAATTTAGCGACAGAATTTCTATAGATAATAAAAACTAGAAATTAGCATGGATTTAGTGATGGAAGTTCTCTAGCTAATAAAATCTAGTAATTTGCGACGGATTTAGCAATGCAATTTTTCTAGCTAATTAAATCTAGAAATTAGTAACGGATTTAGTGACTGAATTTTCATAGCTAATAAAATACAAAAATTAGCGAAAATTTAGCGCCAGAATTTCTCTAGCTAATAAAATATTGAAATTCGTAACGGTTTTAGTGACAGAATTTTCCTAGCTAATTACATTTGTAACATAGCGATAGATTTTAACTACGGAATTCCTTAGTTAATTTCATTTTGAACATAGCGATGGATTTTAGTAACATGATTTCTCTCGCTAATTACATCCTGAAAATATAGCTATGCATTTAGCGACATAATTTCCATTGCTAATTACATACTTAATAAGTGATGGATTTTAGCGACGGAACCTCTCTAACCAATTACTTCCTGAATATAGTGACGGATTTTAGTAACGTAACTTTTCTAACTAATAAAATCCGGAATATAGCAATAGATTTAGTGAGGAAACTTCTCTAGCTAATTAAATCTGGAATATATCGACGGATTTAGTTACTGAACTTTCATAGCTAATTAAATCTCGAACATAGCGACGGAATTTCCCTTGCCAATATTTAATTTTAATTTTATTAATTTATTATTAGTTTTAATATTTTATTTAATTTTGTTTATTAAATGTATGTTAATGGTCTATAGATGAGCGATCCTTGAGAGTTACATTCTCCTCGTAAAATCATAAAAATTTAATATTATAAATAAATAATTTAAAAAATATAAAAATACAAAACAAGTATATTAATAAGGGCTAAAATATCGATTTTTATGATGTATAAATTTTTTAAAAAATTATACAAAAAATTTTTGTAAAATTATTAATTAAGAAACTTAAAAAATTTGTATTAAAGTAACATTAAAAAAGTAATTCTATAAGTATACTAATTTATTTCAATATTTTAAAAATTAAATTAACCTACATTAAAAATTCTACAAATATAAATGTAAATTAATTCATTTTATGATACAATATCCGAATTGATGAATAAACTAGTAAATATTAATATGATTATTAGTATAAACAAAATTTAATGATTATAGGAAACTTTTAAAAAAAATAATTAATAAAAAATTTAATAATTTTGAAATATAATAAAAATGTAATTTTTTTCATTAAAGTTAAAAGAAAATAAATTAATATTTTAAAATTAATACATAGATATTTGCCCCTACTAAAATTTATAAGAATTAAACAATTGAGTAATATTTTTTCTATTAGCTTTTAACATTCAGTCTTTATTAAAATAATTATAATAACTTTTTTTTAATTATCTTATCACTTTAAGTAATTTTTTGATTTTTGAAAATTATAAATGATATCATAATTTATGAAATTTTATACCTTTATAATTATTACATAATATCTTCATAAAAATTAATATGATGAATTCTTAAAAATTTATAACCATAAAATATAAATTTTTATGAATTTTTTTAAAATTTAGAGTATTTTATAACTTTTAGTAGAGTGGCTAGAAGAAAATCATCTTTTCATGTATGTCTTATTATATGAAGTTTGTTAATTTTGTAGCTATTTGATATTTTTTTATAAGGCCAAACATATATTTTTTAAAATTGTTTATATATTGATTGTTTAATTAATATTATAATAAAAAATTGTAAGGTATTTATTTTTAATTTGTACCTTGCTACACGCACATTAATTTAATTGAAAAAATTTAATAGTAAATAAAATAAATAAGTTTTTTTGTATTATATATATATATATATATTATTTATTTAATGTTTTTATAATTAAAAATATAAATATTTTGGAAATATAGATAATTTGTTATTTAATGTTTATTTTGTCGAGATTAAGTCCTCCATCTTTCTCTCGACATTTTCGAAGAATAAGCGACACAACTCCTCCACAGTCCTTCATCCTTCTCTCGACACCGATATAACATAAACATATACGAATTAAGTGATACTTTGTTATTGATTTGAGGTATATTTTCTATCCTAATTCTTCGTCAATTATCTTAATGTGTATTGATTCTATTAATTTTTTTTTTCAAAATTCTTCTTCTTTAATAGTATACATTAATTTAATTATACTTATTGTAATACATACCTAATGCATTTGTGTTGGGTTGGGCAGTAGGCATGCTTATATAAACTTAATTTAAGTATACTTTCTTTAAATACATTTTCTGTTATTTTTATTATACTTGGATTGCGTATATAAACTTAATCGTATATAACACAAAATGGGTGTTTTGTGTTGGGTAGTGTGTATATAACACATAAATATATAAGTATATTTTATTATATCTATAACTCTAAAAATAGTTTACATAAACATAACTATATATAAATATAACAACATATATTTAATATATATATATATCTATCAATCAATCATAATTTTATATATGATACATTCAATTTACATGTAGTGTATTTCAAATATAATTAGTATTATACATATAACATTATATACATATTTTATACAAATAAAGATATATTGACTTTATGATAGGATTTTAATAATGTATATTTGAAATTTGTAAGTCATCATTATGAAATACACGTCTAATAAATTTGCATTATGAAAATATCTATTATTCCATAATGTCGTGCATACTCAATAAGTATAATTAAATTAATATCTGTAAACTATATTTTATACATGGCTTTATGTATAGGGAAAAACACACTCTTATAAAAATGTAAGAGTGTATTTAATATCTATAAATTTAAAGTATAGCCACATTAATATATGTTAATGTCAAATTAATATCTGTAAACATTTATTGACCATTTTTCAATTAGTTCAAATTAAAATGGGCTTTATGTATACAGATACTAATTTACAATACATTTAAATACATGTATATATTTGACTATATTTTAATTACTTTGTTTAATTAAATGCCACATAGGCCCTCTTATAAATGCCCTAGCATTGACTATTAATATGATTCATACTGGATTAAAATATATAAGATATCCAGCTCATCTGACATACATTATTTCCGACATGAATTGATGTCGATGATTTTTTGATGGGTTTGAGATGTTCCACCTAAATGGATGAGTAGATCTAACATATTTTATTATTGCTATGGCAATTAACTCATAACTTGTATACCCATGGACTTGATACTGTTTACTTATTGTAAGCTAACCACTGAATTGTTTACTTGAGTAAACACTAGAAACTATTTACATATTGTAAGCTTAGATAATGAAGAAACTTTGATAATTAATCCAAATAATCAATATCTATAAAATGATAATCTAGAATATATATAAATTCTCGCATCACGACTATAAAATTATGGGTGTTTGAGAAATCATTCACTTTGGCACACAATTACATTCCTTCACATACCTTGCAAGCTATCCTTGGAGTCCAAGGTGCTAAACCACTTTAGTTCACTAACATGATCTTCACATATTTCACTTTATTGGATTGTCTTAGCCCTTGTTCTTAAATAATTACAAAACTTTATCTTTCTCTAGTTCTAAAGCTATATCAATAATTTTCTCATATATGATTGCTTCATAAATATAAACATCTGAATTCAATTCTTAGCCATTTTCCAAAAAGGTCAATTTTCTTCATTGTTATTCATAATTTAGAAAACAAATTTTACTAAGTTCTCAATATTAGTAGTATATTAAGCAACAATCACACAAGCTTGAGTTAATCTAAAAAAACTTTTCATGTTATTTTTCTTTAATGGGATGCTTGATATTATTAAAACATTATTATATAGCTTATAAATTATGCAACTATTTTTCTAAGCTTCAGTTAATTTTTTTCCCTCAAGAATTAGTTAATCCATTATCATAATTTCTTATATAAATTCTTTAGTCCTTTGCTGTTCAACCATTACTAGGAAATGTTTTGCTTGATCTCTTACTAATTTTCGCAAAATACTCATTAGTTTGTTGAATCATTTCTTTCATAAATAAGCATTACTCTATTATACTCTCTCACTCTTTCTCAATATATCTCTCTCTCATCTATATATATATATATATATATATATATATATATATATATATATATATATATATCTCTCTCTCTCTCTCTCTCTTTCTCCATCTCTCTCTCCATCTCTTTTCCTCTCTTTCTCTCTCTCCATCTCTCTCTCTCTCTATATCTTTCTCTCTATCTCGCCATCTCTCTCTCTCTATATCTCTCTATCCATCTCTCTATCCCTCTCCATCTTTCTATCCCTCTCCATCTCTCTATCCCTCTCCAGCTCTTTCTCTCTCTCTCCATCTTTCTCTACATCTCTCCATCCCTCTCTCTCTCTCTCCATCCATCCCTCTCTCTCTCTCTCTCTCCATCTCTCTCTCTCTCACTCTCTCTAATTCTCTCTTACTCTCTCTCTCTCTCTCTCTGATTCTCTCTCTCTCCATCTCTGTCTCCATCTCTCTCTCTCTCTCTTTCCATCTCTCTCTCTCTCTCTCTCTCTTTCCATCTCTCTCTCTCTCTCTCTCTCTCTTTCTCTTTCCATCTCTCTCTCTCTCTCTCTCTCTCTCTCTCTCTCTCTTTCTCTTTCCATCTCTCTCTCTCTCTCACTATCTCCAATTGTCTCTCTCTCCCTCTCCCTCTTCCCTCCCTCTCCCCCCCTCTCTCCCTAACTTTTTCTCCTCTCTCTCTCTCTCCCTCTCCCTCCCTCCCTCTCCCTCCCTCCCTCTCTCTTTCCCTCTCTCTCCCTCCCTCTCTCTTTCCCTCTCTCTCCCTCACTCTCTCTCTCTCTCTCAACTTTTCCTATGCCACAATAATGAGATGTCTTTTTTACATAATATCATTATTTATTTTGATCATATTGTAGGTTTACATTATTTTTTCTTTACTTGACATGTGTGGAAAAGTGGATTCAACTTTAAATATGACTATTTTTTTATTATTCATGTGTTGGATGAAATCATTTCAGATATCTCATAATTTTTTCATAGTATTTAATGAGAAATATCACCATATAAATTGAAACAACAAGTAATGAACACAAATGAACGTATTGTAGTTATGGAGACAGAAATGAAAAAGAATGATGAGTAGATATCTCATTCGAAGGAATAAATATATGAAATTAAAGAACAGAAGAATGAGCAGATATCTTATTTGAATGAAGAAATATATGAAATTAAAGAATAGAAGGATGAGCAGTATACTAATTTGATTGAAGAAATGCAAGAAATTAAAGAAATTAATGATGAGATGAAAGAAATTAAGAATGTAATGCAACAGCAGATGTCCTATATGGAGTCGGAGTTAGCGGGAATGAAGCAACAGATAGCATTCCGAGATCTAGCTGTGAAACCTCATAGGAGAGGCTAGAATTCCCTACAAATTATGAGGATGATTTCGTATGAGAATTATTTCTGAACTGTTATTTATTTTTGTCTATCTGTAGCAAATAATTATGATATTTTTTTGAAGGTTTCAATTTTTTTATTTTGGTTTAGTTCTTTGCTTTTCCAATTAACTTAATTATGAATCTTTGTATGACATATTATATGAGACAAAAAAATTCTGATTAAGATCATTCAGACATTGCCACAATCATTCCAATGCATGGGTTCCATATTTACCGATTTCAGTTTTTCAAAAAGAGGGCTAGCTTATTTTATCTTTATTATTCTTAAAACATTTTATTTTTACACTCTCTTTCTCTCTAAACATAATTGCTCGATATCTTTTGGGTTTTTGTTAAAGCGGTATGACAATCAACTTTAATTTGTATTTGTTCATGTCTATAATAAATATTTTTAAAAATCTATGAATATGTTGCGTGTCTCCGAATTTTTTGGATAGAGTTTTAGACTATTATAGGTAAGTAAAAGGCTATATTCACCAGTGAAAGCAGTGGCAGTGGTGGCGGCAGTGGCGGCAGTGGTGATGGCAGCGGCGGCAGCGGCGGCGATAGTAACGGCAGTAGGGGCAACGGCAGGGGCAGCGGCTGGGGCAACAGGGGCAGCGACAGGGGCAACAGGGGCAGCTGCAGCGGCAGTAGTGGTAGTTGCGGTAGTAGTGGTAGTGGCAGTAGCAGTGGCAGCGGCTTGTAGGGGAGGCATCAGTGGCATCAGGGGCAGTGGCACTAGCGGAGGTAGTGATTGCTTAAGTGGTCGTGGTTGCATCAGTGGCAACATCAACATAAGCAGCTATGGTGGCAGCTGTGGTGGCGGCGGCATCAGTGCTAGCGACAGAAGCACCATCAGTGGTGTAGCAGCTATAGCACCAGCAATGATGGTCGTGGTGGTAGTAGCTGCAGCACCACCAACGGTGGCAGCAGCTGTAGCACTGGAAAAGGTGGCAGCAGCTATAGCATTGGCAGTGGTGGCAAAAGCTGCAGCACTGGCAAAGGTGGCAGCACATGCAGTAGTGGCAGCAATGGCAACAATGGCAGCAGTAGTAGCAGCAACGGTAGCGATAGCAGTAGCGGTAGTGGTAGCAGCAGTGGCAGCGGTAGCAGTAGCTATAGCGGTAGCAGCAGCGACAGCGGTAGCAATAGCGGTGGCAGCGGAAGCAGCAGTGACAGCGGTAGCAACAGTGGTAGCAGTAGCAGTAGTGGTAGCAGCAGCGGCATCGATAGCAGCAGCGGCAGCAGGAGCAGTAGTGGTAGCAAGGTAGCAGTGCCAGCAGCAGCGGTAGCAAGGCATTAGTGGCAGTAGTGATAGCAGTAGCAGCAGCGATAGCAGTGGCAGTGCCAGCGGCAGTAGCAGCAACGCTAGTGGCAGTAGTAGTGGCAGTGGCAGCAGCAGCAATGCCAGTGGCAATAGTAGTGGCAGCAGTAATGGGAGCGACAGCAGCGGTAGGAGTGGCAATGACAATGGGAACAACAGTAATGGCAACAAATGTGGTATATACGTACGTATATAATCAGTATATACGTACATATAATACTACAGTATTTTATGTACATATATATGTAGTATATATATACTCAGTATATATGTATGCATAATACTGTTGTTTATATGTACATATACTACAGTAATATATGTACGAGTGAAATGCTAATATATATGAACATATTTACTACAGTAATATATATTTGTGAAAATATAGTTTTTTTTATTAAATTTGATTTGATTGAGTGGTATAAATTTCTTACAGATATGGTATCGCATTGTTTCTCATATGAAGCTTATATAAGTGAAGGGATTTTTCAACAGATATGAGGTACCGTGACTCGAACAGCTTTTACACAGCAAAAGTTGGTGATCGGAGGAGCAGAGGGAGAGAAAGTAATGTTAATGCATGGATAGATTATACTTTATGTATAGTTGGTGAACAGCTTTTACACAACAAAAGTTGGTGATCGGAGGAGGAGAGGGAGAGAAAGCAATTTCAATGCATTGATAGATTATACTTTATGCATAGTTGGTAGATACATTGATTAATAAGATGTAATATAATTTATTATTTTTTTTGTTTTAGTTATTTAAAATATTGTATTAGAATAAGTTATTAAAAGAATTTTTTTTGTTTAATTTAAAATTTTCATTTATAGTTTCTATTTTTATTAAATTTAATATAAAAATATTAAATTATTTAATTATAATTTTGTCAAAGCTGTATGAAAATCAACTTCAATTTGTGTTTGTTCATGTCAATAATAACTGTTTTTATATATCTGTGAATATGTTTGTGATTCTCCAGATTTTTTGGGTAGAGTTTTAGCCTATTATAGGTATGTAAAAGCCTATTATCAGTAGTGGTAGTAGTGTCAGCAGTGGCAGTGACAACAGCGGTGACAGTGGCGGCAATGCCGGCAGCAGCTCTAGTAGCACCAGCAGCACCGGTAGCGGCGCTAGCACTGGCAGCGGCGTTAGCCCCGCAAGCACCTGCAACAACGGCACATCGGTAGCAGTGGCGGTAGCGGCGGCAGTGGCGGCAGTGGTGGCAGTGGCGGCAGTGGTGGTAGTGGCGGCAGTGGTGCCAGTGGTGGCGGCCGCATTAGCAATGGCAGTGGGCAGCATTGTCAGCAGCGGCATGCCGGCAGCACCGATGTGCCAGCAGCACTGGCGGCAGCGGCAGCAGCAGCGATAGCAGCGGTAGCAGCGGCACCGATAGTGGTAGAAGTGGCACCAGTAGTGGCAGTAGCAGTTGGAGCAACAACAACAACAAAAGTAGCACAATGGCAACAAATGCGATATATACGTATGCATATAGTCAGTATATACGTACATATAATTCTGCAGTATTTATGTACATGTATACTGAGTATATATGGAGGCAGTATATATGTATGCATAATACTGAAGTTTATATGTACATATACTGTAGTAATATATGTACGAGTGAAATGCTAGTATATATGTACATATTTATTCCAGTAATATATATTTATAAAAACATAGTTTTTTTTAATTTATTTTGATTTGATTGAGTGGTTTAAATTTCTTACAGATGTGGTACCGTATTGTTTCACATACGAAGCTTGTATAAGTGAAGGGATTTTTCAACAAACATGAAGCACAGTTACTCAGACAGCTTTTTCACCGCAGAATGTTGGTGATCGGAGGAGCAGAGGGAGAGAAAGCACCGTCAATGCATGAATAGTTTATGCACAGTCGGTAGATACATTGATTAATAAGATATAATATAATTTTGTTAATTTTTTGTTTTAGTCATTTAAAATATTGTATTAGAATAAGTTATTAAATGAATTTTTTTTGTTTAATTTAAAATTTTAATTTATAGATTCTGATTTTATTAAATTTAATATAAAATTATTTAATTAAATTTTAGTTTACGTTGTATGACAATCAACATTAATTTGTGTTTGTTCATGTCTATACTAACTATTTTTATATATCTGTGAATATGTTTGTGTGTCTTCAAATTTTTTGGGTATAGTTTTAGCATATTATAGGTATGTAAAAGTCTATAATTAGTAGCAGTAGCAGCAGCAAAAGTGACAATAGTGGCAGTGATGGTAGCAGCGACAATGACGGTAGTGGAGGTGGCGACGAAAGAAGCAGCGGTGGCAGTGGCGGTAATGGCGCCTGTGGCACCGGTGGAAGTGGTAGTAGTAGTAGTGGCGGTTGCGGCATCGGCGGGAGTGGTGGGAGCGGTGATAGTGGAGGTAGCGGCAGCAGCGACGGTAGCAGAGGCTACACCCGAAGCAACATTGGTTGCGGCGGCAGCAGCGGTAGCACCGGAAGCAGCTGCAAAAGTAGTAGAGGAGGCGGCGGCGGCAATAGCAGTGGCGGCGGTAGTAGTGTTGGCAATGGTGGTAGCGGTGCTAGTGGTAGTAGTGGTAACTATGGCATGCAGCGGCAACATTGACAGTGGGGGTAGTGGCGATAGCTGTGGCGCAGCATCGGCAGAGTGGTGACAGCAGAGGCAGCGACAACAATGGCGAAAGTAGTAGTGGTATTAGCAGCAACAATGGCAGAGGCAGCGACGGTAAGAGTGGCAGTGGTAGCGGGAGTAGCATCACCAGTAACAAATGCAGTATATACGTACGAATAAATTTAGTATATACGTACATATAATACGACAGTATTTTATGTACATATATAATGAGTATATTTGTACTCGGTATATATGTACACATAATACTACAGTTTTTATCTACATATATTATAGTAATATATATACGAGTTAAATGCTAGTATATATTTACATATATACTGCAGGATTATATATTGATCAAAGCATATCTTTTTTTTTATTTTAATTTGACTGAGTGGTTTAAATTTCTTACAAATATGATACCACATTGTTTATCATACAAAGCTTGTATAAATGATGAGATTTTTAACTAGACAATATGTACCGTGACTTGGGCAGCTTTGTCACAGTAGAAAAATAGTTATAACAGGAGTAGAGGGAAAGAAAGCAATGTCAATGAATGGATATATTATATTTTATGCACTATCGGTAGTACATTGATGAATAAGATGTAATAAAATTCTATTTTTTTTGTTTCAATTATGTAAAATATTGAATTAGAATAAGTTATTAAATGATATTATTTTTTGTTTATTATAAATTATTTATAGTTTCATTTTTTATTCAAATTGATTTTAAAATATTAAATTATTTAATTAAAAAAATTAAAATAAATTAAATTCTGAAAATATTTTTGAAATTAAAATAGCAAGGGAAAAATCCCTTGCTAAATTAGCAGGGGAAATCTTTATTTTAGCAACAAATTTTTCTGTCGCTACATTTATTTAGCTATGGACCATTTTCATTGCTAAAATTTAGTGACCATCACGATAGCTTGGGAATCTTTCGTTGCTATTTTCGTTTAGCGATGGAAAATCTCATTTAGTTTGCTAATTTAGATAAGGATTTGTTTTATTTAGCAAGTGAATTTTGCATCGCTAAATTTTTAGCTAGGAATTTTTTTCCTCGCTAAATTTTTAGCTAGAAATTTTTTTCCTCGCTAAATTTTAGTGACCAGCACTTTAGATAGGAAACTGTTCCATCGTTAATCCATTGCTATATCCCATTTAGCAACAGAAAATGCCCATTTAGCTAGGGAATTGTCCCTAACTATATGTGATTGTTCTTGTTGTGATCTATCTATCTATATACTTACCTATCTTAGTATCTATATTTATATATATCTATGGATCTATCTATCTATCTATCTTTCTGTCTGTCTATCTTTCTTTCTGTCTATCTATCTATCTATCTATTTGTCTATCAATCTATCTATCAATATATCTATCAATATACTATCAATCTCTCTATCAATTCTATCTATCAACCTAGCTGTGTATAAATCTATCTATTTTTTTAATCTAATTGTCTGTCTATCTATCTATCTATATTTCTATCTGTCTATCTATTTTTTTGTCTATCTATATTTATATATTTTTTATCTATCTGTCTATTTATCTGTATATCTATCTATCTTTCTGTTTATGTTTTTTTCTATCTATATGTAAATCTATTTGTCTATCTTTTTATCTATCTATCTATCTATTTATCTATCTATCTATTTGTCTATCGATTTGTCTATCAACCTATCATTCAACCTATCTATCAATATGTATATCAATCATTTTATCAATATGTATATCAATCTATATATCTTTCTATCTATCTGACTGTCTATCTATCTCTCAATCTATATATCTGTTTATCTATCTATCTATTAGTATATCTATCTTTCTTTCTATATATCTATCTATCTGCCTGACTGTCTATCTATCTATCTATTTATCTACATTTCTATCTGTATATGTTTTTATCTAGCTACATGTCGATCTATATGTCTATCTATCTGTCTGTCTATTTGTATATCTATTCATTTATCATTATTTTTATTTCTCTGTCTATCAATCTATATATCTATCTATCTATCATTCTGTCTATCTTTTAAATTATCATTTTGTCTATCTATCTATCTATCTATCTATCTTTCATTGAATCTATCTATCTGTCTATATTTATGTCTATTTAACTATATATATATATATATATATATATATATAAATCTAACTATCAGTTTCTATATCTTTCAAACTATATATCCAATTTTCTATCTATCTATTTGATTATCTATCTTTCTATTTATTTATTAATCCATTCTAACTATCTAATAATTTATCAAACTATTTATTTATTTATCTATCTAGCTGTCTAATAATCTTTCAATCTATCTATTTATCTATCTTTTAAACTTTTTGTATATCTAGTTTTCTATCTATCTATATATTTCTATCAATATTTTTATTTATCTCACTTTCTATCTATATTTCAATCTATCCATTAATATGTCTATTAATCTTTCTATTATTAGGTCTATAAATCTTAATATCAATCATTCTATTAATTTATCTATCAATCTAATTATCTATCTAAATATCTATCTCTCTGTCTGTCTTTTATCTCTCTATCTATCTATATATCTTTTTATCTATATATCTATCCGTCTATCTATCTGTCAATATATTTATCTCTTTATATATTTGTATATCTATCAATATATCAATCTGTTTATCTAATTATCTATCTGACTATCTATCTATCAATATATCTATCTCTCTATATATTTGTATATTTCTATCTATAGATGAGATATAAATAAATGGCATATATTTATGTATTTAGTTGGAGTATCATGGACTCGAAAATAACAAGATTTTTTATTTTAAGTGCGAGTGGTTTGATCCTATACTAAATGTGGGCACAAAGATTCATTCGGATTATAAGCTAGTGGATGTTAACCATAAACACAGATATAACTAAAATGAGCTATTTATTATGGTAGTTCAAGCTGCTCAGGTATATTATTATGCATATCCGGGCTTATCTCATGAAACGAGATATTGGTGGGCGATTTGCAAGATCAAAGCATGATCAAAATTTGAAGTATCATCATCGCAACAAAAAAGTGCATTAGTAGAAATTACACCGACATTCCAGAAAAGTGACAAATAATATTGAGACTTTGGATGTAGATGAAGATCCAAAAAATTTATGTGACTCAAATGGTGCCACAATAAACATTGAAGATGATCAATTTCTATCTGAAGATGAGTTCGAACTCTATCGGAATCAGACGAAATATTAGAAGATCCATTGGAGGATGATAATAATGATGATAATTAAATTGTTATAATTTTATCATAAATTTAAACTATCAAAGATGTTTTATATTTTATTGAAATCTATCGGTGTGTTTTATTCGAAAATGCATGCTTGTTCATCATTTTTTTATTTTTTGTTCTTTGTTTTATTTAGTACAACAGATGGCGCCTAAAGGACGTGGTCGTGGTGGAGCTGGACGTGGACATATAAATGAACCAAATTCAACTAGTATGTTACATAATGTTGCAGAATCAATACCATCTCATAGCCATCATATCCTGACTTCAACATCACAATCACCATTTCCATTTTTATCACCATCACCATCATTGAGACCTCTACTAACACCTTTATCAGATGTAAGCCCACCACCGATTGTGCTTCCTGCGGACACTTTTGATCCATCTCAATCTTCTAGACCACAAATTACTCCGATTATTCCCCCATTTACATTACCAACGACATCATCAAATGTTGTACCTTCCTCTAAAGTCAGTGCAATGTTAGAAATTGATATTGTGGAATAGAGGTAAAAGAAAAATTTTAAAATGATTTATAAAAAAAATTTTGATGTTACTGTCAGTATTGTTATGATTTGCTTGTTTTTTATGTTATTTATTTATTTGTACAGTTTTATTCCATCTCACAAGTGTTCCACTATAATTACAAAGGCTTTCAATAAAATGGCTGATGCCAAAGCTTTCTCCTGGAAGAAAGTTTCTCAATCGACAAAGGAGTCATATTTTAATGATTTTCAAATAAAAATAAAAAGACAAAAGAATTGAAAAATAATTATCTAATTACTTAACTTTTATGTTGTTTATTATTCAAGTAGTAAATAATTAGGTTCTTGTTGTTAATATAAATTCTTTTGTCATTTTTTTATAGAATCAGTGCACATGGCCACCCAAATTTAATGGAAAGATAAAGTCATTATGAGAGATCAAAGCAGCTCAATGGTATTCTGATTTTATTCATAAATTAAAGAAAATTAAAGAAAAGCCTGATTTTATATCTGAGGAAGACTGACTTGAGTGGCTTAATTATTGGGAGGAGCCAGATGTGAAGAAAAAATCAGATATTGTCAGCAAAAATTGCTGAAGTGAGGTTGCTGGACTAGGTACAGGAATCTATCGACACACAGGAGGTTCAAAGTTGAGCATCGAGCACGCTCGAGATTTGGTACAAATTTAAAATTTAAAATATATCTATATTTTGTGGTTGTCTTAATAGACCAATAAATATAATCTCTACATAGTTTTAATAATTTTAATAAATTTTTTTATCATTTGTTTGCTTATGAATTAATAAAAACATATTCTTTGGCTGGAGAATTCAGTCGAGATCCAAATTTCTATGAGATTTTCAGGAAGATGCATGTGAAGAAAGTGGATGGGCAGTATGTTGAAAACAAGACTCAGATGATTGCAGTAAGAAATTGTTATATTAATTAGACTTTATAAAACTACAATACATTATGAAAATTATTTTGAATGCAAAATTTTTATTTATTTTTTGTAAATCTAGAATAGATTTGTCTCCATTTTATCTCAAGACCTAATAGAGGAACGTGTGAAAGCTGCTCCTCAACAGGTTGAGGGTTCTATGAATCTTGAACCAATTGACTATGGTCCAATTTATTTGGAGATAATAGGAGGTCGAAAGAAGCAGCGAGTGTATGGTATCGGCTCTAAGGGAGTGGCATTTTGTTGTAGCAGTCGTGCTTCTAATTCATCTGTCTCAGCAATGGTGGATGAGGTGGTCGAACAACAAGCACATGAAACAAATGAATGTATTGTAGATATGGAGACCGAACTAAAAATAAGGATGAGCAGATAACTTATTTGATGAAAGAAATGCAAGAAATTTAAAAAATTTATAAGCAATGCAAAGCATATGTTTTGTATGGAGTCACAGTTAGCGGCATAGGCACATCAAATAGTATTCCGAGATCTTGCTATGAATCCTTGTAGGAAAGGCTAGCATTCCATACAAATTATGAGGATGATTGAGTATAAGAATTATTTCTGAACTTAATTTATTTTATCTATGTGTAGTAAATAATTATGATATTTTGTTGTAAGTATCTATTTTTTTTATTCTGGTTTTGTTCTTTACTTTTTTGATTAACCAAATTATTAATCATTGCAGGACACATTATGTGAGAGAAAAGAAAAAATTTGATTCAAATCATTCAGACATTTCCACGGTCTTTCCAATGCATTGGTCCCATATTTATCAATTTCAGCTTTATCAAAAGGAGGGCTAGCTTATCTAATCTTTATTTTTCTAAAAACATTATATTTTTGCACTCTCTTTATCTCTAAACATAATTGCTGGGCATCTTTTGGATCTTTGGTGAAGCTGGTTGAGAATAAACATTAATTTGTGTTTGTCAATGTCTATAATATTTGTTTTTAAATATCTGTGAATATGATTTTGAGTCTCTTAATTTTTTGAGTAGAGTTTTAGCCTATTATAGGTATGTAAAAGCCCATAATCAGCAGTGGCACTAGCAGAAGAGATGACAGCAATGGCTATGGCGGCAGTGGAAGAAGCAGCGGCGGCAGCAACTACAACATCGGTAGCAGTGGCTTAGGCAAAATCAGTGGCAGCTGAGGCTGCTGGGGTATGAGCGGCAGCAACGGAAGAAGAGGCAGTGGTGGCGGTAACGGTAGCAGTGGCTTCGATGGTAGCAGTGGAGGCGGCAGGAGTGGCAGCGGCAGCACCGGCTACTGCGGCAGCAGCCGTGACAGCACCCGCTGTCTCAGCAGCGGCAGCTGAAGCACCGGTAGTGGTAGTAGTAGCCGTAGTGGGAGCAGCACCAGCGGGAGTGGCATCGACAGCGGTAGAGGTAGTGGCAGTGGTAGTGGTAGTGGTAGCGGCAGTGGCACTAGTGGTAGTGGTAGCGGCAGTGGCACTAGTGGTAGGAGCGGCAGCTGCAACCGTGGTAGGAGCAGCAGCAGTAGCGGGAGTAGCAGTGGTAGCGGGAGCAACAACAGTAGTGGGAGCAGCAGCAACGACAACATATGTGGTATATACATACGTATATAGTCAGTATATACGTAGATATAATACTATAGTATTTTATGTACATATATACTGAGTATATATATGTACTCAGTATATATGTACGCATAATATTGTAGTTTATATGTACATATACTGAAGTAATAACTGTACGAGTGAAATGCTTGTATATATGCACATATTTACTCCAGCAATATATATTTATCAAAACATAGTTATTATTTATTTATTTTGTTTTGATTTGGTAGTTTAAATTTCTTACAGATATGGCACCACATTATTTTCCATACAAAGCTTGTATAAGTGAAC
Source organism: Sapria himalayana (assembly GCA_029783825.1). Lineage (NCBI taxonomy): Eukaryota > Viridiplantae > Streptophyta > Magnoliopsida > Malpighiales > Rafflesiaceae > Sapria > Sapria himalayana. Next base: position 31,940 of record JAREIK010008856.1, read on the forward strand.
ACATATTTCAACAAACACGAAGCACCGTGGCTCGGATAGCATTTTCGTAGTGGAAAGTTGGTGATCGGAGAAGCAGTGGGAGAGAGCAAAATCAATGCATTGATAGATTATACTTTATGAACATTCGGTAGATACATAGATTAATAAGATGTAATATAATTTTTAATATTTTTTTGTTTTTGTTATTTAAATATTGTATTAGAATAAGTTATTTAATTAATTTTTTTTTAATTTAAAATTTTCATTTATAGTTTATGTTTTTCGTAAATTTATTTTTAAAATATTAAATTATTTAATTAAATATTTTTTAACTGTATTACATTCAAGTGTAATTTTGTTTGTTCATGTCTATAATAACTATTTTATATATCTGTGAATATGCTTGTGTTTCTCCAAAATTTTTGGTAGAGTTTAGCATATTATAGGTATGTAAAAGAATATTATCATCAAAGGTAGCTGCGGCAGCGACGGTAGTAATGGCGGCTGCAGTGGTAGTGATGGCACAGGCGATAGTGGCGCAAGAAGTGGTTGCAGCAGTAGTGGCAGCAACAGGGCCTACAGCGTCATCGGCAGGGGTGGCAGTAGCTACAGCGGCAGCCATGGAAGCGGAGGCAATGCATGTAGCTGAGGCAGCGATGGCAGCCACGGCAGCAATGACAACATCGATAGTTGTTCCAGCGGAGACAGCGAAGGATGCGGGTGGCTGCGGCGACATTTGCGACAGTAACGGTTGCAGCGGCAGTAACGGTGGCGGCGGCAACGGAGGCAGCAACAGCAGGGGCGGTAGTGGTGGTAGTGGAGGCCGCAGTAGCAGGGGCGACAGCGACAACATGAGCATCAGGAACGACAACAAATGCGGTATATACGTACGTATATATTAAATATTTACGTACATTTAATACTGTAGTATTTTATGTAAGTATATACTGAGTATATTTATACTCAGATTATATGTACACAAAATACTATTGTTTATATGTACATATACTATAGTAATATATCTACGAGTGAATTACTAGTTTATATTTACATTTATACTACAAGTTTATATATGTATCAAAACATAACTTTTTTTTGACTGAGTGGTTTAATTTCTTATAGATATAATGCTGCATTGTTCCTCATACAAAGCTTTTATAAGTGATGAAATTTTTCGTTTATCTTGCTATTTTAGCAACAGAATTTTTCTTTTTTAGCAAGGGAATTTTCCGTCACTAATTTTTTAGCTAGGGAAAATTCCGTAGCTAAAATTTAGCAATAAGCACTTTATAAAGGGACATGATCCGTAGCTATATGAGATTTTTCCCTAGTTATATGGAATTTTTCATGTAGTGAAATATATTATATTTTATTAATCAATGTATATACCGATTGTGCATAAAGTATAATCTATCAATGCATTTACGTTGCTTTCTCTCCCTCTGCTCCTCCGATCACCAACTTTCTGCTCAGAAAATCTTGTCCGAGTCATGATGCTTAATATTGTTGAAATATTTCTTCACTTATACAAGCTTCATATGGAAAACAATGTGGTACCATATCTGTACAAAATTTAAACCTCAAAATAAAATCAAAATAAATAAAAAAAAACAATGTTTTGGTAAATATATATTATTACAGTAAATATGTACATATATACTAGCATTTCACTCATACATGTATTACTGTAGTATATGTACATATAAACTGTAGCATATGTTCATATAAACTATAGTATTATGCGTACATATATATTGAGTACATATATATTGAGTACATATATATAATGAGTATATATGTACATAGAATATTGTAGTATTATATGTACGTATATACTAACTATATACATACGTATATACTAACTATATACGTACGTATATACCACATTTGTTGCCATTGCAGGAGCTCCCGCTCCCGCTCCCGCTCCTACCATAGATACCGCTGGTTCTCTTGCAGATGCTGCCGCCGCTGTTGTCTCTACCACTGCTGCTATCGCTGCCGCTACCGCTACCACTGTCACTGCCGATGTCTCTGCCACTGCCGCTGCTACCAGTGTTGCCACTACCACCCTCACCACCATTGTGGCTACCACCGCGGCAGTGGCGGCCGCGGCCGCCACTGCCGCCGTCGTTGCCTTAGCTGCCACCACTACTGTCACTACTGGTGTCGCCATTGTTGCTGCTGCTGCTGCCGCCGCTGCTGCCGCCGCCGCTGCTTCTGCCACGACTACCACTACTGAAAATTGGCTTTTACATACCTATAATAGACTAGCACTCTACCCAAAAAATTCAGAGACAAAAATATATTCACAGATATATAAAAACAAATTTTATAGACATGAACAAACACAGATTAAAGTTCATTATCATACAGCTTCAACAAAAATCCAAAAGATATCCAAAAATTATGTTTAGAGATAAAGAGAGTGCACAAATAACATATTTTTAGAATAATGAAGATAAGATAAACTTGCCCTCTTTTTGATAAAGTTGAAATCGATAAAAAATGGGACCCATGCACTAGTACCATGGTAATGTCTGAATGCTTTGAATCAGAATTTTTTCTTTTATCTCACATAATGTGTCCAACAAAGATTATAATTTGGTTAATCAAAAAAGCAAAGAATAAAACTAGAATAAAAAAAATAGAAACCTGCAAAAAAATATCATAATTTTTTGCTACACAAACAAAAATAAATAACAGTTCGGTTATAATTCTCATACTCAATCATCCTCATAATTTGTAGGGAATGTTAACCTCTCCTACGATGATTCTTAGCTAGATCTCTGAATGCTATATGTTTCACCAATGCCCCTAACTGTGACTCAATATAGGTATCTTCTAATGCATTACATTTTTAATTTATTTCATCTCATAATTCATTTTTTTATTTCTTGCATTTCTTCCATCAAATTAGTTATCTGCTCATTTTTATTTTTCATTTCGATCTTCATAACTACTATATATTCATTTATTTCCAGTGCTTGTTGTTTGACCACCTCATCCCACCTTTTCCGAGACAAGTAAATTAGAAGCACGACTCCTCCAACAAAATGCGACTCCCTTAGAGCCAATTCTCGTACACTCGCTGCTTTTTTGACCTCTTATTATCTCCAAATAAATAGGATCATACTCAATTGGTTGAAGATCCATAGAACCCACAACTTTTGATGAGCAGCTATCACACGTTCCTCTATTAGGTCCTGAGATAAAATAGAGAAAAAATTATTCAAGATATACTAAAAATAAAATAAATATTTTGTATTCAACAATTTTCATAATGTACTGTTGTTTTATAAAATCTAATTAATATAAAAATTTCTTACATCAATCATCTGAGACTGTTGTCAACATACTGACCATCCACTTTCTTCACATGCAACTTCTTTGAAAATCTCATAAAAATTTAGATCTCGACTCAATTCTCCAGCCTAGAATTTGTTTTTATTAAGTCTTAAAAAAACAAATGATAAAAAAATTTAACAAAATTAATAAAACCATGCATAGATTTCAATTATTGGACTTTTAGGACAACCACAAAATATAGAATGTTTAGAATTTTAAATTTGTACCAAATCTCTAGCATGCTCAATGCTCGACTTTGACCTCCAGTGTGTCGACAGATTTCTGTACCTAGTCCAGCTACCTCACTTCATCAATTATACGAGCAATATATGATTTTTTTCTTCACATTTGGCTCGTCCCAATAATTATGCCCACTTGGGCCAATCTTCCTCGAATATAAAATCAGGCCTTTCATTCATTTTCTTTAATTTATGGATAAAATCAGAATATCGTTGAGCAGCTTTGATCTCCATAATTACATTTCTTTCTATCAAATTTGGGTGCCAATGTGCACTAATTCTATAAATAGAAAAATGACAAAAGAATTTATATTAACTACAAGAACATAATTATTTACTGCTTGAATAATAACCAACATAATAGTTAAGTAATTAGATAAATATTTTTCAATGCTTTTGTTTTGTTATTTTAAAAAAAAGTCATTAAAATATGAGTTTTTTGTCGATTCAGGAACTTTCTTCCAGGTGAAAGCTTTAGAATTAGTCATTTTCTTGAAAGCCATTATAATTATAGTCGAACACTTGTGAGATAAAATAAAATTGTACAAATAAAAAATTAACATTGAAAACAAGCAAAATCATAAACAATATTAAATAAACCACTGACAATAACATCAAAAAATTTTTCCAATTTATTTTTACATATATCTTTACCTCTCATCCACAATCTCAATTTCTAACTTACACTGATTACAAAGGAAGGCACAACATTTGATGATGTCATTGGTATTATAAATAGGGGAACAATCAATGTAAATGTGGTGCAGAAGAAAGAGATGGATCAAAAGTGTGTGTAGAAAGCATAATGAGTGGTGGGCTTACATCTAATAATATGATAGTAGAGGTCTCAAAGATGGTGATGGTGATAGAAATGGAGATGATGATTGTGATGTTTAAGTCTAGATATGGTGGGTATGAGATGGTACTGATTCTACAACATGATGTTAACATAATAGATGAATTTTGTTCATTTCTATGTCCACGTCCAACTCCGCCACATCCACATCCTTTAGACACCATCTACTGTACAAAATAAAACATATAACAAAAAATAGAAATATGATGAACAAGCATTTATTTTTGAATAAAACACACCGATAGGTTTCAACAAAATATAAAAAGTCTTTCATAGTTTAAATTTATAATAAAATAATAACAATTTAATTATCGACATCAATGTCATCCTCCAATGGCTCTTTTGATATTTGTATGATTCCGATAGAAGTTTGAACACATCTTCAGATAAAAATTGATCATCTTCAATTTCTGTTGTGGCACCATTTTAGTCACCTAAATTTCTTGGATCTTCATCTACATTCAAAGGCTCAATATTATTTATGTCATATTCCTAGAATGTTGGTGCAATTTCTAAGTCTGTACTTCTTTGTTACGATGTTGGTACTTCAAATTTTGATCGATCTTTGATATTGCAAATTGCCCACCAATCTCTCTTATCACGAGATACAATAATATACCTTAGTGGCTTGAACTACCATAATAAATGGCTCATATCGATTATATATGTGTTTATGGTTAACATTCACTAGCTTTTAATCCGAATGAATCTTTGTGCCCACATTTCTTGTAGGATTAAATGACTCGCACTTAAATAATACAATCTTCTTATTTTTGAGTCCAGGATACTCCAACTCAATAACTTCTTTGAGTTGACCTAATAATTAATCTCATCTGCACTATATCTGAGCCTTTAATGCATACACAACTATTCATTATTATTTTAGAAGAATTGTGCATGATTGTGTGGAAATTTATATCCATTAACAAAATACCCAGGATAGGTTGTCACATATCTAAATGGTCCTTTACTTAGATTCAGAATGAAAATATTTGAATCTCCATTTGAAGGATCAATTACCTGTGACATAACTTAAAAATGATATTAACAAATAAAAGATACTAATAAATTAAATAATTCAAAAATATAAAACTTAATTATTCTCACATAATTTTTTAACCAATTCGCAAATTTAGTTTCTAGCATATAATCGACATCATGCTAGAAATTGCTGGATGTCTATATTTTAACTGCTCAACATAAATACTCAACAAATATAAAAGAGAAAAAAATGTATATCAATTTTTAAGAATCCTATTAAAGATAAAATTAAACTATAATTAGACATGCAAGCATTTTGGGTATACATACTCAATATATGGTGTAACCTCCTCACAATTAAGTAAAACATAGCTCTAGGTTGCTTTGTACTCATCATCTATCATACATATTTTCATTCCACTTCTAAATGCTCTTACAGGGTGCTTGAAGATACATAGTTTGTCCATAGAATCAATCTTCTTACCATCCCATGATCTTCATCAATTTCCGCAGCACATTTCTATTCTTTATATTGACATGACCTCAAAATAATAAGAACAAATGATATGCTTCTTCTACTAAATATGCATTACAAATTGAACCTTCAACTTGCCTTGTTTCTAACATTCAATTTTAACTTACTAAGATACCTACATCCATAATGATAGGTTTCAATTAGATTAAATAACAATAATACTTAAAGTACTAAATAATAAAACACATCAAATTATATGTATTTACCTTTCAAAAGGATACATACACATGAATTTCTTAGGGCATGCAATCCTTGCTTCACATGCCAAATGGACCGGCAAATGCTCCATCGAGTCAAAAAAACTCGGAGGGAATATCCGTTCAAGCTTACAAATAATAAGTAGAATTTCATTCTCCAGCCTCACCATGTCATATTTTGGTTGTGGTTGTAGTTAACTATTTAAAAAACAACCTAAATTCTGTAAGGACCTTCCAAACACTTTGAACAAGTAATTCACTGAATGCAATTGGTATTAATCTCTACATAAATACATGACAGTCATGACTTTTCATTCCAAATAACTTAAGATTCTTTTATCCACGCATCTACCCATATTTCACACATATCCATCAGATAATTTCAAATTTTAACCCATTCACATAATATCTATCTTGCCTTCTTATCAAGTGGGTAGAAATCTTTAAGGAATTTTTCTGTTTCCTCATTCAGATTATTTCAGGATGCTGAGAGTAATCATTCAGCTCTTGTCTTCATTTTAAAGTGCCTTTTGTTTTCCATCTACATTAAGGACAGTTCGAAAGCATTGTCAAAAATATATTTTTCAATATGCATTACATATAAGTTATGACAAATTAAATTGGACTTCCTATAGGCCAAGTGCCAAAATATACTACAATTCCTCCACCCAAATAATTTGCCTATTCGTCCATTACTTCTAGTAGCTTCCTTTTCATTTACCTTCTTCAACCCCAAACTGTGAATCTCTGTCATAATATCATCTCCTGAATAAACTACTGGTGCAACTATCATCACAGTTTTATTTTTTCGAAATGTAGTTATATTTCTTTGAAAAGAATGATTCGTAGGTAGAAACTTATGATGGTTATCAAACCATGACTATTTACCACTAAATTTGAGGGTAAATGCATCAAAATTTGTCATGCAATACGGGCATGCAAATCATCTTGCAGTACTCCAGCTAGACAACATTGAATATGCAGGAATGTCTTACCATTCATATAAAGATTGGCCGCATATAAAATTTTACTTCTTTGAGATATCATAGTTATTCATGCCAACATTTCATAAATGATTTAACTCTGCAATAAGAGGCTGTAAGAAAACATCAAACATCTCTTTCAGATTTTTGGCCCTAGAACAATTTTGACAAAAACATATATTGCTCCTTCATACACAACCACGAAGGCAAGTTATAAGGCGTCACTATCACTGGCCTTGTTGAATACTATTGTTCAGATTGCCCAAATGACTGAAATCAATCAGTGTAGAGACCCAAACTCACATTTCGACTTTCAGCCAGAAAATCTTGATGTATATATTTAAAATGCTTCCAAGCAGGTGAATATGTTGGATGATGCATTACCCCTTCTTAAACCACATGCTCAGAATGCCACCTCATATCATTTACTGTAGCATTTGATGCATATAGTCTTTGTAATCGAGGAATTAATAGAAAATAATATATCTTCATATAGACAACCTTCAATTTTTGTCGCGTATCGACAACACGAGGTGTCTTCCTAAATTGAGGATGATCACAAAACTTATAGCTATTTAAATCACTTTCACCACCCGATATAATATGCATCCAATTAAACAACAATTAATTCTTTCCTGGTAGACCTGTTCCTCGTAGTAACTTTTTAGAGTTGTAAAAGTTGTTAGTGATCAAATTATTAACCGGAACAATTTTTTCATCAATTATGTTACCTGATCAAATAATTTTTCAGACATATAATTTTCTGACTTAATCCTCATTAGTCGAGCCACCAGTGACAATAACGAATGTGTTTTACAACTAGGCCACAACTTTTATCTGTAGCTTTTAATTTCATAAAATTTCTGAGCTTTAGGATTAGGTGGTTCATCCATGTAATCTATATTGAAGTCAGCACCAGCAGCTTCCGTGATCATTCTATGGTATGTGTTTGATGATTCTTCACCACAAGCAAATGATTCAATACCCACATTTTGGTCAATATTTAGAGCCATTGTACTTTCCCCATGATAAATCCAAACAAAATATTTTGGCACAAAGCCATACTTAGCCAAATGATATCTTACAGTGTGTGCATCAAGAAAAGGGATATCCTAAACACTTGCAATGATTATATGGACATTTAATTTTTTATCCATCCATCAATCTCAATTAACTACATGCAAAATTGATGAAAGTTTCAAGCCCAGTCAAAAAAATCTTTATTCAAAAAACCATTAATAACCCATCTATACATCCACTGACGTTCCTGAGCTCATCTGCCCTATTTTATTTACAAAAAATAATGCCCAATCATTATTTTGAATAAAACATTCAATTACTTCAAAATATACAAATAATTAAATAAAATTATTACAAATGAATATTTAAAAATTAAATATTGTGAATATCGAGGCAATGCATTTGCAAAATCTACATTAATAAATAAAGCAATTTGTTGCACGATAAAGATTAATAGATATCACATTTACACTAGATAAAGGGTGCAAAATGTGATAATGCACAAGAAAGAAAAGCAAAAAAAGACATTTAATGTTTGAATGAGGCGAGGGAGGGAGGGAGAGAGAGCGAGAGAGAGAGAGAGAGAGAGAGAGAGAGATATATATATATATATATATATATATATATATATAAGGTGGGGAAAGAGGGATGGGCAAAGAAATGGGGAGATGGGGGAGAGAGAGAGAAGTGAGAAAATGGTGAAAGGAAGAGAGAGGGAAATAGAGAGAGGAAGAGAGAGAGAGTGGGGGAGAGAGAGAAAGAGGGAGATAGAGGGAGAGACATGGGGATAGAGGGAGAGACGTGGGGAGAGAGAGAGAGAGAGAGAACAAGCAAAAAAGGAGAGTGGAAGGAAAATAACAAGAGAGAGTGAGTGAGTGACACAAAGAAAAAGAGGAATATAGAGACAGAAGAATTAGAGAGGGAGAGAGAGACACATAGAGAGTGCAGTGTTAGAATTAAAAATTATATAAAAAAATGTAATTTTCTGTATAAACCTATCAAATATTACATTTTTTTCATACATAAGTTCATATTTGAGTTTGAGGCCTAAGGGCTGGATTAGGTAAGAGTACGACCTTTATTTGTATTATACCATATATGAGCCTGATCAACGGACACTCTCATGCTACGTGCTTACATATTGTTGATATTATATCTTTTCCATTTAATTTCAAATTAGCTCTACAAATTAATATTATCTCATATATAATTATATGTTAGGATACATATAGTAAATATAGTTAAATAGTTACATATAGCTAAACATATAATATATATAGATATATGCATACACATAGTTATAAGTAAATATAAATAAATGTATACAAAGTTATAAACAATTATATAGATTTACACATATGTATACATAATTAAAAATAAAGTTATATTATTATATAATGTTATTTATAGTTATAAGAATATTTATATATAGTTCTACACATATAGTTAAACATTGTGTTGCATGTTTTTATACATATAATTATAAATATCATTACATGTAGTTATACATATAGTTACACGTATAGTTAAACTTATATTTATACATGTATGTATATATATTTATCATATAATTTCATAAATTTATACATATGTTATATATAGGTATGGATATATTTAATATATTTTATACTAAATATAAAAATGTATTTAAATAAATGTTAATTATATATTTAAATATAGTTATCTATAATGTTTTTATAGTTATACACATAGTATGATAGAATTATTTATAGTTATATGTTAGTATACATATAATATATATAGTTATAAAAAATTATATATCGTTAAACATTTATTATATATATATTCATACGAGTAATTAAATTTATTTATACATAAAGATAAACAATGTTATAAACAAATATATAGATTTACATATATGTATACATATATGTATAAATAGTTAAAAATAAAGTTATATTTAATTATATAAAGTTATATTTTTTTTAAAATATTTTAAATAGTTATACACATATAATTAAATATGATGTTGTATGTTATTATACATGTAATTATAAATATAGTTACATGTGATCATACATATAGTTACACGTATAGTTAAACTTATATTTTACATGTATATATATATATATAGTTCTTCATATAATTTCATATATAAAAAATTATAATTTCATATAATTTCATATATTATAAAATTATATAATTTCATATAAACATTTAGTTAAATATAGTTAGATAAATAGATCGATAAATAGACATAAAGATATATAAAAAGATATAGAGGTAGATAAATAAATAGATAATTTGTAGATGGATAGAGAAATAAATAGACAGATAGACATATAGATAGATAGATAGATAGACATATAGACATATACACAATAGATTTATAGTAAGATCAATATATAGACAAATAGACATATAGACAAATAGGCATATAGATAGATAGATAGAAATATAGAAATAGAAATATAGAAATAGAAATATAGAGATTGATAGATAGATAAGTCAAATAGATATATACATAGAGATATAAATAAAAAGATTAAATGATATATAGATTATTTATAGATATACAGATACATATATAGATAGAGAGATATATAAATACATAGCTAGATAGACATGTAGATAGAGATAGATAGAAAAATAAAAATAGACAAATAGACAGATAGATAGATAAATAGATAGAAAAATAGATAAATAGATAGAAAAATAAATAGATAGACTGATAGAAAGATATTCAAATAGACATATAACAAATAGAAAGATAGTAAGATCGACACATATACAAAGAGATAGACAGACAGTTATCTAGATATATAGATAGATTGATTGATTGATTGAGAGATAGAGTGATAGTTAGATAGATAATTAGATGGATAGATAAGGAGAATGAAAAAAAGACATAAAGTAGATAGACAGATAGACAAATAAATAGACAGAAAGATCTATAGATAGATAGATATATAGATAAACAGATAGTTCGATAGATGGATAGAATGATAGATATTTAAACATATAGACAGATAGACATATAAATAGATAGATAGTTAAACATATAGATAAAAAATAGATAGAGAAACATATAGATATATTGACAGATACACAAATAAACAAATAGACACATAGAAGATAGATTGATTGACACATTGATAGATGAATAGATAGATAGACAAATAGATAAAGATAAATACACACATATAAAGATATAGATATAAAGACAAATAGACAGAGAAACAAATATACAAATAAATATATACATATTTAGATTGATAAAAAGATAAATATTTAGAGAGACAAGTGTTATAGTTAGATAGATTGATAGATGATTGATTGAGAGATTGACAGATAAATATATAGAGATATTGAGAGATAAATAGTTATATATATAGAAATATAGATAGATACAAAGAAAGAAAGATACACAAATTGATAGATTGACATATAGATATATAGATAGATACACAGATTGATAGAATGACATATAGATAACTAGACAGATAAATAGATACAAAAAATATTATTAGATAGATATATAGATACACAAATACATAGTTACATAGATCGATAGTGAGGTAGATAGACATATAAAGAGATAGATAGATAGACAGATAGACAAAGAGACATAGACAGATAAATAGATATAAAGATAGACAGAGAGATAGATAGACATATAGATAGTTAGATAGTTAGTTAGATGGATAATTTTAAAGTTTGATAGCCATATAAAAATGAATATAGACAAATAGACAGATACATAGATACATATATACATAGAAAGATATAGATAGATAGACAAATAGCTAGATGGATAGATATTAATAGACAAATAGACAGAAAGATAGATAAACATATAGACATATAGATAGATAAATGGTTAGACAGATAGATAGACAGATGATAGATAAGATGGATAGACAAATAGAAAGATCAAGAAATATACATATAGGCAGATAGTTAGATCAACAATTATATAGCTAGATAGATAGACTAATATATAAAAAAAGATACACAAATACACATATAGACAAATAGCTAGATAGACAAAAACTAATATAGACAGAAACCAATATAGACAGAAATATAGATAGACAAATATATAGATAGACAAATAGATATATAGACAATGTGATAGATAGAGAGATAGACGGGTAGATAGATATATTGATAGAAATATAGATAGGTAGATAGATAAAATATTCTTAGAGAGACAGATAGTACATCGACTAGTAGATAGATGATAGATAGATAGATAATATAGATTGACAAATAGAAAGTGAAAGTGATAGACAGACAGATAGATATTTAGATAGATAGATAGATTAATAAATTTATAGATAGATAGATTAAGAAATATACATATAAAAGATAGATAGATAGATAGACAAATTCACAGATTGACAGATAGACTGATACACCAAAATAAATACATACACATATAGACAAATAGCTCTTTCCTTGATGAATAACCTCATACAAACAATGATCTTATATAACATGTTATTTTATTTGGGGGACTCACAGGATGAATAACCTCTATATCACTCTCGAAGTGTACCTGTGTGTCCAGGCATGACTCAATGTGTAAGACATGATAATTTTTCCTCCAAAAAGCTATCAATAAAACAACTTATCAATTTATAAAGTAGAGAACATGACACCTAGCAAAATACAAGCAATATCACAAACATCATGCTCATAATAAGATAATTATATACAATATATGTACATATATACTATATTATATAGACAAATACACTACAGTATATATGGATGTCTTATGGCAATAGAACAGTAGGTATAGATATAAATATAGAATAGCAGGTGAAGTATTATCCCATTTATATATCACAAAAAAGACAAAAAATCACTATCACCATTAATAAGAAATGTGAATATTATTTAAATTTTTGAAAATATATCTAAAAACCCTTTAGAGAAAAACATGGAAGACAGGCCAAGAGCCAGGATTGGTGCAATTAAATTTCCACCCTGCCTTCCTACAATTAGAACTTTCTCCCAGACTCAAGGCCTATAAGGGGGTTGCTCTTCCCACCACTCCCCATAGTACCATGCTTCCGTGGCTTTCATAGAAAATTTTTTCTCCTTTCCTTGTGCTTGCACCGATGATTTTGATCGCTTAGCTTCAAAAAGCACAATTTTTACTAAGATTCAACTCAATCTTTGAATATTAAAATATAAAATAAAGAATAAATTAATTGAATGGAGATCCAATGCTTTACAATAATATTATTGTAAAGCATATGATAAAATAATATTGATGTTGTATTCCAATGCTTTATAATAATATTAAAATAAGCATATCATAATATTTTAACCACTTTCATTTATTAGTAATAATGTTTGATAATACTCAAAATTCAATTAAAATAAAAAAACAAAGTGTTTAGATGCATTCGAAAGATATAGAAATGTATTCCATATATATTGATGATTATATTAATTTTATTTATTACAATTTTTCTTTAAAATGTAACAAATTTTTTAATATGAATAAATGGTTTATATTAAAATTCAATGAAGTTTAATGATGCTTGATTGTTTGATAATTTCATGGATCAGTTTTTTTTTCAATGAATTTAAATTAGCTTGGATATTAATCGATATTTTTTAACATTATTCCACATGTGTTCAATAATATATATATATATATTTCTACACACCATAAAATAATATATATATAATATTTGTATATAAAAATTATATATATTTACACGTTAAAAACCAAAAGCTCGATACACTCATTCTTGAGATAGATGTGAGCCTTCTTTGGAGGTTGCAAGTTCAAACTCTACAAGCTACTAAAAAAATTTCAGGATAGAAATCATGCCTCATTTAGTGATATTTGATTAAATAAAGTTTTATATAGTTATGAAATATATTTAAATAGTTATACACATATTGTTAAACATAATGTTGTATGTTGTTATACATGCAATATTAAATATAGTTACATGTGGTTATACATATAGTTACACATATAGTTATACTTATATTTAACATGTAGGTATATATTTTTTAATATAATTTTATATATTATACATATAGTTATGTATATTATAGATAGAGTAAAATACATTTTTATATATTAATATACAAATATGTATATTAAATATATGTTGTTAATTATATATTTAAATATAGTTATGATAATATTTTTATAGTCATACATTTAGAATAACATTTATTTATAGTTATATGTTTTTATACCTATAGTATATATAGTTAAAAATAGAGTTATACATAGTTAAACATATAGTTATATATAGATATATTCATACAAGTAGTTATAAGTAGATATACATAAATGTATACAATGTTATAAACAAATATATAGATTCACATATATGTGTGTGTATATATATATATATATATATATAAATAAATATAAATAAATAATATATATATATATATATATATATATAATATATATATGTATACATAGTTACAAATATTGTAATATTTAATTATATAGAGTGGTACATAGTAATACAAATATTTATATATAGTTATACAACATGTATTTAAACATAATGTTGTATGTTGTTATACATGTAATTATAAAATATATTTACAAATATAGTTATACTTATATTTATACTTGTAGGTATATATATTTTTCATATTTTTTTATATTTGTATACATATAGTTATATATAGGTATAGATAAGGTAAAATATATTTTATATAATAATATAAAAATGTATATTAATATATGTTGTTAATTATATTTTAGATATAGTTATGTATAATGTTTTTATAATTTTAAATGTTGTCAATGACAATTATTTATAGTTATATGTTTTTATAACTATAATATATATAGTAAAAAATAAAGTTATATATAGGTAAATAGATAGATATATATAGATATTCATACAACTAGTTATAAGTAGTTATACATAAAAGTATGCAAATTTATAAACAGATTTATAGATATACATATTATGTATATATATGTATATTATATATATATATTTTATACATAGTTACAAAATATAGTTATATTTCATTATATTGAGTGTTACTAGTATACAAATATTTATATATAGTTATACACATGTAGTAAAGAATAATGTTGTATGTTGTTATACATGTAATTATATAATATAATTACATGTGGTTATACATATATTTTCACTTATTGTTTTACTTATATTTATACATGTAGATATAATTTTTTAATATACTTTTATATACATATACATATAGTTATCTGGAGGTATAGATATGGTAAAATACATTTTTATATACTAATATATAAAAATGTAATTAAATAAATGTTGTTAATTATATTTTAAAATATAATTATGTATAATATTTTTGTAGTTATACATGCAGTCAAAGAAAATATTTATTTTTATATGTTTTTATACCTAAAGTGTATAGTGTTAAAATAAAGTTATATATAGTTAAACATATAGTTATATATGGATATATGCATACAAGTAGTTATATGTAGTATATTTTAATATATACAAAGTTATAAACAAATATATAGATTTACATATATGTATACATAGTTACAAATATAGTTATATTTAATTATATAGAGTGTTACATAGTATTACAAAATATATATATAGTTATACACATGTAGTTAAACATAATGTTGTATGTTGTTATACAAGTAATTATAAATATAGTTACATGTGATTATACATATAGTTACACATATAGTTATACTTATTTTACATGTGGGTATATATTTTTTCATTTAATTTTATATATGTATACATATAGTATATATTAGTTATAGATATGGAAAAATACATTTTTATATACTAATATAAAAAAATGTATTAAATATATGTTGTTAATTTAATTTTTAAATATATTTATGTATAATGTTTTTAGTTTACATGTAGTCAAATACAATTATTTATAGTTATATAATCTTATACCTATAGAATATATAGTTAAAATAGAGTTAAAACAGTTATATA
>JAREIK010008857.1:0-19262 GCA_029783825.1 Sapria himalayana
TCGCGACATCAATCTCTCGTCGCGACATCATCTTATAGAATGTAGGCTTCAACTGGTCGCTCATGTTGTCGCGACATCAAATCTTGTCGCGACCTCACTTTATGAAGCTTCACCTTCAACTGAGCAGGTCTTGTGTCGCGACATCAGCTTATGGCTTGCAGTCTTCACTTGATGGGTTTTTGATGTCGTGACTTCAGCTTCTTGTCGTGACAGCAGTTCATTTCCCTTCAGCTTTCATCTGCTGGTTCCTGATGTCGCGACATCGATCTCACGTCGCGACATCAACTTAGTTCTCTGGGGCTTTCAACTGGTTGCTCCTGATGTCGCGACCTCGATCCCACGTCGCGACATCAACTTAAGTCTTTTGCAGTCTTTAACTTGTCTTCGGATGTCGCGACATCAATCTCTTGTCGTGACATCAACTAAAGGATCTGCAAGTTTCAACTGTTTTCTCATGATGTCGCGACATCAATATGTTGTCGTGACATACTGATTACTGCATGTTTCAATCTTGTCGCCACTTGTATCTTTCCTTTGATTCCTCTTGTTGTCGCGACATCAACTTCTTGTCGCGACATCACTTCATGCCTCCACAAGTCTCAACTGTTCGTTCCTGATGTCGCGACATCAGTATCTTGTCGCGACATCAATTCACGACTCTGTAGCTTTGAACTGTGGTTCTTGATGTCACGACTCCGATCTCACGTCGCGACCTCAGCTCATTTCTTTACAGTCTTTCTCCTGAGCAGTTTCATGTCGCGACTTCTATAGCTTGTTATCCATGTCGCGACCTACATCAGATTTCCTTCGATTTCCTGATGTCGCGACCTCATGACTGGACTGTGTAAACCCCAAAACTGCGTCAATGACTCAGCCAGTTCTTTTCATTTCTGCTCTGCCAAATGACTGCACTTTTATTCCACTTATTTCTGCATCTTTCTACTGCTTTTTCCTTCTTTCTTCCATTCTACCTGCTTATAACAAATGGGTGAGTTTCTTCATATTCTGTAAAGTACTTGTCTCTTTTGATATGAAATTTAAGCAGAAAAATGGACTAAAAATAGATGACTTTTAAGCTCATCAAGCTGCTGTTGACACTGCTCCTCTACCATGGTGTCACTTAGGCACTCTTCCTCTGGACTCTCTTCCTCTTGATGAATGTGCTGATTGGTGAGCCTTGAAATGGAGTTCTGCAGAATGTCAAATTTATGATCAATTTCACTTTGAAATCCATCAATTCTCTTGTTTAGAGAGCTCTCCACCGTGTCAATTTTGCTCTCCATTGTGTCAATTTTTTGATTGGCCTGGACATTGACTGCTTTTCGCTCATCTATAAAAGTATCCACCAATTTGCTCAAGTTCAGTATTACTTCCTCAACTGGAGAAATTAACTGTGGTGGTTGAGGTGGCTGAGGAGTTGAAGTACAATATGGAAAAGCAGGAGGTGCATTAGTTGGGGGAGCACTACAGAAGGGTGCACTCATCCATTGGTTTCTATAGTCCCTCATAGACCTATATGGGTTTGAATTTCTCTCCACAGTTGCTGACTATGCCATGGAAGGTTTCTGTAATCCCTCATTGACATGTACTGCACTAGGGTTTCTCTCCATTGAATACTCATGGTACTGCTCTCCCTCTAGGTGTTCCATTTGATCACAATTCAAGTTCAGTCCAAGTTCTGTGGGAGATTGACTTTGACTAGCCTGCCTTCTAGATTTCTAATCCACTGGAAATTCCTGCAGTAAAAACAGGGCAACACATAAACAATCCTGCAACAACCTCTTTTTTTTATAGTGAAATGAAACTAAAACAAAAAACTGACAATAAGATACCAAAAAGGATGATAAAGGAGAATTCACCAGAACATGTGATGAGGATCACAAGTGTTTCACAGCTCGTCAAATGCACTTAGGCACCATCCCCGGCAACGGCACCATTTGATTCGTGCCATAGTAGGGTGAAACCGAAATCAACAATATTTATAACCTAAAATTCCTCCTACTGCCATAGCAAAACTACTGCGGTATAGCGGTTCTAGGGTCGAACACAGGGATGGGTTTTCTTCGTACAAATGACTTATAGTGAATTGAAAATGGTGAATGTCACTTTGGATTTAAGGTTTTTGTAAAAACAGTGGGGGTTTTGATGGTGAAAACTGGAAATAAACTGAAGTAAAATAAGAAAAATAATAAAAGAGATCTCCTTGAAGTATCAGGATATTGGGATTAGGATCCTAGGGCAACTGAGGGTTTCCAGGGTCATTTCCTCGCGTTGGGGAGGATGACCTATAGTCATCTCCCGAACCGGATCTTCATGTAGCTATAAAAACTAACCCTTATTAAATTTCTTTGAAAATGGCATTCACTGGCCGTTAATGTTCTCAGTCAGTTCAAACGAGTCTCCTTGACTCACATTACAATGGGTAATAAATGATAACTAATGAACATCACGAGATCTAGTAATAAGCATCAAGTGAGCACTAAAAGATTACCAAGTACTGACCATTCAACATGAATCGAAGGGATCTAAACCTAGAGTTAAAAGGAGAACATAGACGACAGTGAGTACCTGCGTGAAAAACAGGAATAATGTTCTGCCCTATTCAGTTTCCGACTCTCAAATGCCACGGGGTGTCCTTCCTGCACCAAGACTCCACCAAGGGCCTTGTCCGAAGCATCAGTCTGAACTTCAAAGGGAAGGTCCAGATTAGGCAACTGCAAAACCGGTTCCTTGGAGATGGCTTGTTTGAGGCTTTCAAAATCCATCCGACACTCTATGTCCTAGTCCCACACTCGGTCTTTCTTTAGCAAATCTATCAATGGAGAGACAATCTTTGAGTAGCCCTTTATGAATCTCCTGTAGTAGTTTGCTAATCCGAGGAATGACCGCAATGATGAATACACAATTGAGTGATAATTATAACGGAATCTAACACATTTAAATCACAATGTACTCACATTTGGCATAAGAACAGGTACTTCTAATCTCTTCTGTGTTTTTAGATTTGTGCAGGTCTTTCAGGTTTAAAACGTAAGTGCACAAGGATGTAAGCTCGGGAAGCCAATATGAAGCAATGTGGATGTGGGTGAGAAATTGACGAAGTTTCGGGAACCCCAGCGAAGCAAGGAAAGCACCAGAGGACAAGTCCTACCGGTAGAACTTCAAGTCCTACCGGTAGAACTTGCTGGAAATTTGGCAGTGGACAAGTCCTACCGGTAGAACTTCAAGTCCTACCGGTAGAACTTGCTGGAAAATTGGCAGTAAGCAAGTCCTACCGGTAGAACTTAAAGTCCTACCGGTAGAACTTTATGGAACTTGCGGGAATTGTCCAAGAATTCAATCCGGACGTGAGGGCACTTTCGTAAGCGAACCAAAATGGGAAAATCACTTTGGAGGGGGCTATAAAAGGAGGAGGACACAAGTATTAGAGGATCCCTTTTGGAGTCTTTTTAGTTTTCTCTTGAGTTTTGAGTTCTTCACTTCTAGGGTTTAGGTTTTGGATAGATTAAGAGTTTTCTCCAGTTTTTGAGTTAGACTTTGTAGATCCAGATTTCAGATTTCTATTGTTTTGGAAGTTTCGGATTCAAAAGTTTGTAATCTTTCAGCATAAATATTTATTCTGCTTTAAATCCTAGCATTCCATATTCTTCATTCTCAGTTTTACAAGTCAATTCTGATTTCTGCAAAGTACTGTTTTTATGATTAATCGTTCTTCGACTTTAATTGTTCATACAAGTTTTATGGAGTTCTAAACCCCTACTGCTGGGATCATACGGGGGAAACTCACCCCGATCAAGGTAAAGTCCCTCAATTCCTCTTTTGGTTTTCAATGGATTGTGTAATATTGATCACTTGTGTAGAAAGATTTTAAATCCTTCGTTGGGCAATTTCTTGACAACGTGTTAACGAGATATTTCCGGTACACGTTGTGCTTGATCATAATGCCAACTAAGGGTTCGTTTTAATTGAGAACAAGTGTGTAGTATTACTCGATCATCTTTATTTTCCAAAAAGCATTTAAAGATAAATCCTCCATCGAAGACCATTTATCAATGGTTCCTAGATGAGTTTATAAAATAAGAGGTGGGACTTACCTGATCATAAGTGAGTGGAACCCTAAAAATCCCAGCAATTGTCTTTCTAGGTTAAAACATTCAAAACAATCAACCATTCAATCAAACAACACATCATCACAATTCTCCTTTAAATCATACTTTTAGTGGGGAATAGCTCCTATTGATCAACAAAGTAAGACCGCTCCCTGTGGAGATGACCTGTGGATTTCCACAGTATTACAATGCTAGACGACCATAATTCCTACGCTTGGGAATAGAATTAGGCACACTAATCAGGACGAAGCATTTTTGGCGCCGTTGCCGGGGAGTGGCGACTAACCAAGTTGATCTGAAGAGAGCTAGAGGTAATTTGCAATTGCATTGCAAATCCGGTACGTTCTCCATTTTTCTTTTTATTTTGTTTTGTTTTTGTTGAGAAATCTCAGTAAGTGTTTCTTGGACAGAGTAAGTGTAGTGCATGTCAATCTGGGCTCGCAACGAGAAACACCGATTAGTCAGAACTGTATCCCCTAGAAACCTTGAGAAATCCATTATAAGCCAAGTGTCTCAAGATAACATTTTACCTCCAATGGATAATCCTGAGAATCAGCAAGGACTCTATGAGCCTCCACAACATGGGGGCAATGCTACGCTCCCAATAAACCCAGTGCTAGGAGGTGGAAATGGTAATCTTCAGCAAAATCAGTATAGAGTTCTCCCTGCTCCTTTACCTAATGTGGAAAGAACCCTTAGAGAAATTCTACAACCTCAAAGGACCACAACCAATTCTTGTATTCGCCTTCCTGATGAGGCCAATCAATTCCTGATGAAGTCGGAAATGATCCGTCTTCTACCTGTATACCAAGGGTTCGAATCTGAGAACCCTTACTCATTTATGAGGGATTTCGAGGATGTCTGCAGTGCATTCCTCTCCACCGGTTCACCTCTCCACATAATCTGTTTGGTCTTATTTCCTTTTTCTTTAAAGGAGAAAGCCAAAATCTGGTTCCATTCCCTTGCACCTAATTCAATCTTTACATGGGAAAACATGCGGAACGAATTCCTCAATAAGTTTTTCCCTCCTGCACGTACCAATGCCCTCATGCGAGCAATTCAGAACTTTTCTGAAAAGCCAGGTGAACCCTTCGCAGCGGTGTGGGAAAGATATAAGGATCTCCTCCATGCTATCCCTCATCATGGGTTAGATGTTGGACAAATTTGTGCATACTTCCATCAAGGATTGTCTTTAAGTAATAAACAATACATCCAAATGATGTGTGCAGGAGAATTTTATGAAAAGAGTGCTAGGGAGGCAATTCAACTTTTTGACACTATAGCAGAGAATGCTCGAACTTGGGAGACTAACACCTCTTTAGACACTGCTAAAGTGCACAGCACATCCACTGGTGGCGGAATCCACCACCTAAGAGAGAATGATGAGTTGCAAGCCAAAATTGCCAATTTAACAAGGAAATTAGAGGCCATAGAGATGAAAAAAGTGAATGAGGTAACGAGTGTGCCTCAACTACCTTCAGTACCAAATGGACCTAGAGTAGAGGAGCCATGCATTATATGCGATGATCCTACACACTCGACCATTAACTGCCCAAATCTTCCTCAAGTTAAGGGAGCCATTCAAATTGAACAAGCCAACGCCCTTAACTACCAAAGGAAACCTTTCAATTCCCCATACTCTGAAACTTATAATCCCGGGTGGGGCAAGCATCCTAATTTTAGCTGGAGAAATGAGGGAGGACCACCTAACCTGCCAAACAACCAAGGTCCTCACTATCCAAACCAAGGTTTTCCAAATTCCATTCCTCCATTTCAAAATCAAGGCCCCCAAGGATTTCAAGGAAACTCTAATCAAGGTCATCATCCACCGAACCAAGGGAATCAAAACTCACAGCCTTACCAACCTCCACATAAGAGAAGTCTGGAAGATATAGTTACACAGTTTGTACAAACCCAACAATCCACAAACACAGAACTCCGAACTGCTCTGAATGATGTGAGATCCCAGATAACCAAGTTAACCTCATCTATAGGTAACCTTCAACAAGAAAAAGGGAAACTTCCATCACAACCCATCCAAAACCCACAAGGTCAAAACAGTGTGGGAAGTTTAGGTTCAAGTGAGGGTACCTTTGAGCACTGTAAAGCTGTCACTACCCTTCGGAGTGGTAAGGTAGTTGACAAAACTATTCCAACCAAGGAGTCCATCACAAGAGTCTCATAGTGAATTAGCTAGAGAGGATGAAAAATCAGACACACCTCATGTCCCTAATACAAATGACAAAGATGATCAACCAGAGGAAGACAAGTCTAACCATATCCCTCCAGCTCCATACCCTCATAGGCTAAGAGCACCAAAGAAAGTGAATAACCATGCTGAAATTTATGAGTTGTTCAAGCAGGTGAAACTGAACATTCCCTTGTTAGATGCCATTAAGCAAATCCCATCATATGCTAAATTTCTGAAGGATTTGTGCACGGTAAAAAGGAAACTAGGTGTCAACAAGGAGGCATTCATGACTGAACAATCTACGTCCCTAATTCGGAACAACTTGCCCCCAAAATACAAAGACCCAGGTAGTCCTACTATTTCTATAGTAGTTGGAAATTCCAAGTTGGGGCATGCTTTAGTGGACTTAGGGGCAAGTGTTAATCTTTTGCCTTACTCAGTATATGTGGACCTAGGGTTAGGAGAATTAGAGCCAACCAATATCACCCTCCAATTGGCTGACCGTAGTGTCAAAATTCCTAGGGGAATAGTGAAGGATGTCTTGGTCCAAGTGGACAAATTTTACTTCCCTGTCGATTTTGTGGTGCTTGACACTCAACCGGTAGTGAACCAAGGAACTCAGTTCCCAGTAATACTTGGTCGACCATTCTTGGCAACTGCTAATGCCATCATACATTGTAGGGGAGGCCTAATGACACTGTCATTTGGGAACATGACTGTTAATCTGAATATTTTCAATGTACTCAAAGGAATGGGAGATGAAGAAGATATTGGTGAAATTAACATGGTTGACTCCGTGGTACAAAAATACCTGGATAATGTCTCACATGATGATCCTCTTAAGTCATGTCTGGTCAGCCCGAATTGGGATGAGGAAGTGACCACTTTGGAGTCAGAGTTTCTCCACTCTATAATTGAGCATCAAGATGTATTTGAAGTTAACAGGTGGGCACCTAAATTTGAACCCTTGCCGCCAAATGAGGATAAGACATTGCCTTCGGAGGAGAGGCCACCTAAGCTTGAGCTAAAACCTTTACCAATACATCTTAAATATGCATTCTTAGGGGAGCAGGACACTTTTCCAGTAATCATATCTTCCTCATTAGACGTGACTCAAGAAACTCAACTTTTGGAAATATTGAAAACCCACAGGACTGCTTTAGGCTGGACAATTGCAGATATTAAGGGAATCAGTCCCTTGATCTGCACACATAGAATTCACTTAGAAGAGGATGTTAAACCTTCTAGGCAACCACAGAGACGATTGAACCCAATAATGAAAGAAGTGGTGAAGAAGGAAGTTTTAAAACTCTTGGATGTAGGGGTTATCTACCCTATTGCAGATAGCAAGTGGGTTAGTCCAACACAAGTAGTTCCTAAGAAGTCAGGAGTCACAGTAGTTGCCAATGAAAATAATGAGCTCATTCCTACTCGTGTCACCTCAGGATGGAGGGTGTGCATAGATTATAGGAAACTTAATGCAGGCACTAGGAAAGACCATTTTCCTCTTCCGTTTGTTGATCAAATGTTAGAGAGAGTTGCAGGGCATGAATTTTATTGTTTTCTTGATGGGTACTCAGGGTACAATCAAATTGAGATAGCATTAGAAGATCAAGAAAAAACTACATTCACTTGCCCTTTTGGTACCTTCGCCTTTAGGAAAATGCCCTTTGGACTATGCAATGCACCCGGAACTTTCCAACGATGCATGATGGGAATCTTCAGTGACATGATAGAAATCATATTGGAAATCTTCATGGATGATTTCTCAGTTTTTGGTGACTCGTTCGAGAGCTGTTTAGAGAACTTACGTAAAGTTTTGGAGAGGTGCCAAGAGAAAAATCTTGTGTTAAATTGGGAGAAATGTCACTTCATGGTAACACAAGGAATTGTTTTAGGCCACATAGTATCAAAAGATGGAATCGAAGTTGATAAGGCCAAAGTTGAGCTGATTTCTAATCTCCCTACTCCTAAGTGTGTTAGAGACATAAGGTCATTCTTGGGTCATGCTGGTTTTTATCGACGGTTTATAAAAGATTTTAGTGCTATAGCCCGGACCCTTATGTACTTTGCTTGCTAAAGATGTCCCTTTCACATGGTCACAAGCTTGTGACATTGCTTTTACTAAGCTAAAAAACATGCTAGTGTCACCACCAATCATGCGGTCTCCTAATTGGGACCTTCCATTTGAGATCATGTGCGATGCTAGTGATTATGCCATAGGAGCTGTGTTAGGACAGAGGGAGGACAAAAAGGCTTTTGTCATTTACTATGCCAGTAAGACACTAGACTCTGCCCAGGCCAACTACACAACCACAGAAAAAGAGTTTTTAGCAGTTGTCTTTGCTCTAGAAAAATTCAGGTCATATATTGTTGGCTCCCCTGTGACCATCTTTACAGATCATGCAGCTTTGAAGTACTTGCTCTCTAAGCAGGATACGAAACCAAGGTTGACTAGGTGGATTTTACTATGTCAAGAATTCAACTTGACCATCAAAGATAAAAAGGGGGTTGAGAATGTAGGTCGCTGACCATTTATCTCGATTAGTTCCAGAATCCAACTCCCATGGCATACCCATAGGTGATAGCTTTCCTGATGAGCAACTCTTTGCTCTTGTTCAGTACCCGTGGTATGCTGACATTGTAAACTACCTAGTCACTGGCCAGATTCCAGTTCAATGGACTTCTCAACAGAAAAGGAAATTCTTGACAGATATTAAGAAATACTATTTCGATGATCCCTATCTATTTAAATACTGTCCTGATCAAATAATGAGGAGATGTGTACCCAATGATGAACAAGTGAGGATTTTAACTTCTTGCCACTCTGAAGCCTGTGGAGGACATTTCTCTGCCCGAAAAACAGCAGACAAGATTTTGCAAGCTGGGTTTTATTGGCCCACTCTATTTAAAGATTGTTTCGATTTCTGCAAAACGTGTGCTCAATGCCAGCAACTAGGAGGGGTCACAAAGCGAAACATGATGCCTCTTACCCCAATTCTAATCATTGAAATTTTTGACTGTTGGGGTATTGACTTCATGGGGCCTTTTCCCCCTTCTTGTGGCTATCTCTACATTTTATTATCTGTTGACTACGTGTCTAAGTGGGTTGAGGCAATTCCAACGAGAACCAATGACCATAAGGTTGTTTTGAAATTTATAAAGGAACATATTTTTTCTCGGTTTGGAACGCCTCGGGCAATTATTAGTGATGGTGGACTCCACTTTTGCAATCGATCTTTTGAAAATCTGTTAAAGAAATATGGAGTCACCCATAAAGTATCCACGGCTTACCACCCACAGACCAATGGTCAGGCTGAGCTAGCTAATAGGGAGATAAAACACATTTTAGAAAAGACGGTTGCCCCGAATCGAAAAGATTGGTCACTCCGTCTTACCGATGCTCTTTGGGCATACCGTACTGCCTTTAAAACTGTTCTTGGTATGTCTCCCTATAGGCTAGTTTATGGCAAAGCTTGCCATTTGCCAGTAGAGATGGAACACCGGGCTTACTGGGCTATTCGAACTTTTAATTCTGATCTAACTCAAGCAGGTAAGCAGCGTTTATTGCAGTTAAATGAACTTGAAGAGCTGCGGAGGGAATCGTATGAAAGCTCCAGAATTTACAAGGAGCGGCTCAAGTTATTCCATGACAAGTCTATTACCAGGAAAACTTTCAAACCCAATCAGAAAGTACTGCTGTATAGTTCCCGATTGCATCTATTTCCTGGAAAGCTCCGCTCTCGTTGGACTGGCCCTTTCATCGTTAAGGTGGTTTATCCATACGGAGCCGTGGAAATTGAAAATCCTGACAATGGGAACTCCTTCAAGGTGAATGGCCAACGCCTCAAACCATTCCTTGAGCACTTCTCTCCTCACGAGCACACTGTGGATTTGGTAGACCCGCTCTACCAAAACTCTCCTTCCAAGTAACCTCAGTCTCAAATTGTTGTAAATAGTTTTGCTTTTATTTTTGTTCTTGCTTTCTATTTTTATTGTTTTTACTTCAATTGCATTCTTCCATTTGCTTTTCAATAACATAGAAAATAAAAAAATCGTGGGGCTGTTGTTTTTGTGATCCCTCAAATTCTGTTGTGGGGGTACCTTTAGTTCAAAGCATTGAGGACAATGCTTGTTTCTGTTGTGGGGGTAGGAGGTAGGTGTACACTGGTTGAACGTAACTACGCGCTCGTTATATGTTCAGTGGGTCAAATTTTTCAAAATTTGCTTATTTTGAGTATTATGTTTTACCTGCACTGTACATACCTGCTTGATCTCATATACTCTCCACATCATCTTATCGCATGTACATCTTAACAAGCACACACAACAAGCCTTGTATTCTTCTGTGAATTGTTCCCCCTTGCATTCTACCTACTTTGCTGCTCACCCAAACCACAGACTTATGGCCAAAATTTCTCCGATCTTTCCTGTTATTGTTTCCAATTGTGCATCAATTTAGCTGGTCATGTTAATTTCATGCATCATAGTCTTTATGGAACACCTTGCATAAGTGGAAAATGATTGGAGGCCATTATTTCTTTGCATACCCGTAGATTTGTAGTGTCTCGTCCCTTGCACCCATTTTGAGCTTTAAGTTGTCAAGTTTATTCGAACCTTAGGAATCCGGATTTACGGAACAGCAGTGGTTCTCATGGAGAGTTTGAAGTTATCCCAAGAATGAATTACAGTACTAAGTCTACGAATGCAGTCAGTTGTGGAATTTGAACAAGAGAAAAAGTGAACATGCAAGAAAACATGGATGAAAGGCAGTTGAACAGGTCAAGATGTATAGTGGCACCGCTGTTTCAAAAGTGAAAAAAAAAATATATATATATATATATATATATATAATATATATATATATATATATATAATATAAAAAAAAAAAAAAAAAAAAAAAAAAAAGAGAGAAAAATCAGTTTTGAAGCAAGTCTACCGGTAGAACTTTAAGTCCTACCGGTAGAACTTAACAAAAAAACAAGCAGTAGCAAAGTCTCCGGTAGAACTTTAAGTCCTACCGTAGAACTTAACAAAAATGGGCAGTGGCAAAGTTCTACCGGTAGAACTTAAAGTCCTACCGGTAGAATCGGCGGAAATTGGGCAGAAAGGGCCTTTAAACCGAAATTTGGCGCCTCTTCATATTCCATTTGTTTTTTTTGCCATCCCACAAGAGGAGCCCTAGCCGTTTGCCTCCTCTCACAAGCTTTCTCAAGATCAGTTGCTTTGCCAGGGTTTCCGGTATCCAGTTCCGGATTGGTTATCTGAAATCAGTGTTCGACAGTGGTAAGCCCTGCAACTTTTTACTAGCATTGTTGATCTTCTCTCGGCTATACATGGATTTGTTTGATTGGATTTGGGTGATGTTATTTTGTGATTGCTTGTTGGGAGTGTCTGCTGTCAGTATGGGCAGGAGACTGTTATCTGATGTGCACAGGGCCAGCCCAGTGCTGTTCGAGGCAGGTTTTTGGGACATGATGATTTATTTCTGGGCCGTCTGGGCCGTTATAGCTATCATTGTCATTTCCATGGCACGTTCTAAGAATACCGGGAAGGGGAAGCATCCAGTTCCTCTATGGAAAAAGCAGTGAAGAAAAGAAAACCTGATGCCTCCCAACCAGTGAAAAAGAAAAAAGGAAAACAGGTTGCATCCTCTTCTAGAAAGTGAGGATTTATCAGATAGTGTCGATGAAGAGATAGAGGCTATGTTTGCCGAAGACTCTGAGGGTGAGCACGAGAAATGGATCCGGGCAATGGCAAATAGGGGTTTCCAATGCGAGAGGGGCGTTAATTTGGAAACATTCTTATATTCTCATCCCATCAGGGTAATTATCCAGGAGCAAAATATGCACTTCGTGCACTCTGGGGATCGCGGATACTTACCTTCAGTAGTTCGGGAGTTCTACACCAATTTGAAGGAAAATCAGCGGGTTGACTCGGTATTGGAAACTTCAGTGATGGGAAAGCAGCTTCGTGTCACTCCTGACTCGATAGCACATGCCTTGCACTATATTCGCCCTGACGTGTCGGACCGGCCATATCCACTCAGGGCCATTACTGATTTCGATGCCCAGCTATTCACTGAGGCTATGTGCACCCGTCCTGTACCCATGAATGGATTTATGAAACAAGAATTTGTCCCTGGAAAGTTAAAGCCGGAATACGCCCTGATGAACAAGATCATCCACAATCGCATTTGGCCGAAGGGTTGTGAAAAGTCTCCCAGTCAAGAGCAGATTCAGTTGTTGTACGAGGTTATGACTGGGAAGCTAATTGACTATGCACTAGTCATATGGTGCGCGATGAGGGAGTTCTTGCAATATTCGCGTGCAAACCGGAGTATTCCGTTCCCCTCACTTGTGACTAGTATTGTAGAAGAAGCGGGGATGAGGGGAACAGTTAAAGAAAAGAGGGTGATACCTAGGCAGGAGCAGATCACAACTAAGACTGAGGCGAAGAGCCGAGCAGCCTCCACTAGACCACAGCCCTCAGTGCCTTCAGTACCTCCTCTCGGGACCACTTCTTCCACAGCTCCAGCACCTATGAGCACATCGCCTTTGAAGAGGATGGAGCGGCGGATCAAGGGGTGGTTCAAATGCATCCTTGGGAAGCAGAAGCAGCTGGACCGACGTCTCTCCAGGCTTGAGAGCCACATCTTTCAGGGGGAGCCAGCGATGGCGGATGCTACTTCTCCAGATTTAGAGGGAGAATCAGAAGAATTAGACGACTATGTGGACGAGGACGCATTCTCTTCTGATGAGGATGAGGACGACACTGCATAGTTGTGTTAGGCTATACTAGGGTGGTGTTGGCAATCGGGTAGTAGACCTTAGCCATGTTATGCCAACACCCGTTTTGATCTTTTACCTTTTCTTTCTTTTAACCCACGGTCATTACAAACTCTTAAGACCTCTTTGATTCGACTTATGTTTTCTGTTCCTTTTGACATTATGCATGATGGTTACATGTTCTATGTTATATGATTGCCTACCTTATTTCTATCATTACAGTTCACTGCAAGCATGACTACCTTACATTTCTTAAATCCATAATCCTTATTTGAATAACCAATTTTGTGTTAGCGTGTTATAATGTTCATTGTGTAAGGATGTGGCTGGTCTAATTGAGTCATGTTGGTGCATACTAAAGTGGGTGAAATGTTCTATTCCATAAGTGCTATTTTGAGATTCTTGCAAAGCTTGACTGTACCGAGCGCCTTAGTTAGATTCATATCTAGTGGGTAGTTCCGATCTAAATCTTGCTAGGGACTAGCAAGATGCAGGTTGGGGGGTGTGATGAATACACATTTGAGTGATAATTATAATGGAATCTAGCACATTTAACTCACAATTTACCCACATTTGGCATAAGAACAGGTACTTCTAATTTCTTCTGTGTTTTCAGATTTGTGCAGGTCTTTCAGGTTTAAAACGTAAGTGCACAAGGATGTAAGCTCGGGAAGCCAATATGAAGCAATGTGGATGTGGGTGAGCAATTGACGAAGTCTCGGGAACCCCAGCAAAGCTAGGAAAGCACCAGTGGACATCTTCTACCGGTAGAACTTCAAGTCCTACCGGTAGAACTTGCTGGAAAATTGGCAGTGAACATCTTCTACCGGTAGAACTTTAAGTCCTACCGGTAGAACTTGCTGGAAAATTGGCAGTGAGCACCTTCTACCGGTAGAACTTTAAGTCCTACCGGTAGAACTTTATGGAACTTGCGGGAATTGTCCAAGAATTCAATCCGTACGCGAGGGCACTCTCGTCAACAAACCAAAATGGGAAAATCACATTGGAGGGGGGCTATAAAAGGAGGAGGACACAAGTAATATGGGTCTCTCTTAGTTTTTTAGGCTTTTCACTTCTAGGGTTTAGGTTTTGATAGAATAAGAGTTTTTCTCCATTTTTTAGTGGTACCTTGTAGATCCAGATTTAGATTTCCATTCTTTTAGAAGTTTCGGATTCAAGAGTTTGTAATCTTTCAGCATCAATATTTATTCTGCTTTAAATCTTAGCATTCCATATTTTCTATTCTCAGTTTTACAAGTCAATTCTGATTTCCGCAAGGTACTGTTTTTATGTTTAATCGTTCTTCATCTTTAATTGTTCATACAAGTTGTATGGAGTTCTAAACCCCTACTGCTGGGATCATACGGGGGAAACTCACCCCGATCAAGGTAAAGTCCCTCAATTCCTCTCTTGATTTTCAATGGATTGTGTAATATTGATCACTTGTGTAGAAAGGTTTTAAATCCTTAGTTGGGCAAATTCTTGACAACGTGTTAACGAGATATTTCCGGTACACGTTGTGCTTGATCATAATGCCAACTAAGGGTTCGTTTTAATTGAGAATAAGTGTTTAGTATTACTCGATCATCTTTATTTTCCAAAAGCATTTAAAGATAAATCCTCCATCGAAGACCATTTATCAATGGTTCCTAGATGAGTTTATAAAATGAGAGGTGGGACTTACCTGATCATAAGTGAGTGGAACCCTAAAAATCCCAGCAATTGTCTTTCTAGGTTAAAACATTCAAAACAATCAACCATTCAATCAAACAACACATCATCACAATTCTCCTTTAAATCATACTTTTAGTGGGGAATAGCTCCTATTGATCAACAAAGTAAGACCGCTCCCTGTGGAGATGACCTGTGGATTTCCACAGTATTACAATGCTAGACGACCATAATTCCTACGCTTGGGAATAGAATTAGGCACACTAATCAGGACGAAGCAATGGCCTTGAAGGTTTGCAATTCATTCAGCAGCTGGGTTACATTGTAGTCCAGCTTGTTCATAACATAGTTGCTGGTGAATTGAAGGAAATCAGGAGTGAGTGAATCCAGTATTATACTCACTAGGGTGCGCTCATCTATTATGGCCCCGTGCAGCTCTGCCTCATTTATATAATTAGCCATGTTCAGAACATGGTCACGAACAAGAGTACCTTTACTCATCTTCGCGTTCATGTACTTTCTAGTAGCTTCATGACGTGACTGTTCAGATTGTTTCCCGAACATGTTTTGGAGGGAATCCATAATCTCAATGGCAGTTTCCATCATCTCATGTTTTTACCTAAGCACGTCTAACATGCTAGCTAGCATATAAGCCCGGGCTTTGTTATTGGCTTGAATCCAACGTTCATATGCTTCTCGTACACTACGAGCGGCATTGGCTGCAGGTTTTGTAGGACATTCCTCAGTGAGAACAAATCTATTGTTCTCGCAGACTAGCACGATATTAACATTACTTTTCCACTTTCCAAAATTATCGTCGGTTAAGGATTCATTCGCGAGTAAAGAAATTATGGGGTTTGAGGCAGACATTATTGCTGAAATTAAATAAAAACGTATTTATTACATGCAGCAGAAGAAACATCAAATATATTTTGGAATAGTAAACGGATGCATGAATGCATAGAAATTAAAACACATAAAACCAAAATACTAATCCAAGGTAAGTTAACCTACAATTAATATCCCGCCGTAGGGTAGGTCCATACTATTATAAATTAAATTTGAGACTATCTCAAATTAATAAATGAGACTCAAAATATATCATATTTTCCCTCATTTATTAACTACCTTTATTTCGGTCAAGATACAATTAACCGTTTAATTGTATCTTCTTGAGTGTGACCCATCGTTTCAGGTTCTAACAACTTAACCCAAGATTGCCACCGTAGGGTAGGTCATCTTGGAATACATCATCCAAACCCTATCGCATAGGAAGTGCAACGATGATATTAGCCCAGGTGGACACCCTCCGTAGGGAGGACGTAATCAAGGCGTCACTAGGCGCCACCTAAAACCTCACGGTGTTGGACTAACGATGGAGACCGTAAGGCAACATTGTCACATGCCCTTCTCCCACTCAATATTTAAACTTATGTGTTTTCTAGTTATAAAACTCATATGTTTTATAATCCTAGCAAATTATTATATCCTATATAATTAATTACTAGGTGACAAGAATCTAATTCTATTAAATTAAATAGGCGTATAGAGTTCAATCTAATTGGGCCTAGGTTTTTTAGTTACAAACTAATCCAATCTAATTGGGCCTAACCAGTTTAGGTAAACCTAGCTCTATAGTGAAAAGGGCCTAATTAACTAACTTTAAGTCCAAACATATTTGGGCCTATTGTTTATTTACCATCTTTTTAACAAAATCAATCATTTTATTAAAATTGAATAATCTAGGTTAAACGGGCCTAACTATTAACCCGCGCAAGCCCAAATTAAATTAAATTGGAAATTACCAAGTTTAACTATTAAACTATATCCATTATTTAATTTATTATTCAGCGGCAAATAAACAAACATTCCTAGTAGAACATGTTTCTAAAGGATGGTATGCATGATACAATATGGTGGGCATTCATGTATGACATGTTATATCATGTTATTCGAATTGCATCTCATACATTTGATAACATAAAGTAAATAAATAAATAAAAGCGGGCCGGGTGTTTTGGTATTTCTAATAATTACAACATTGAAAAATAATGGAAAAAATATTTAAATTACATAATGGATTCTTGCAATTACATAATTCCCAAAGCTGCTCCTTCTTCATGTCCAAGCCCGTTGTGTAATTTCCGGTCCACCAATAATACAAAAAAAAAAAAAAATTACAAAATATCCTATGCCATTAATGGCTTACACAAGATCTAGGGAAAATAAGAAAACCTAACCCAAAAACACCATATAATAACGACCCTCATCCATCCATACACAAACACAAATAATCACATTAAAATATGCTAGAATGCCCACTCATGCATGAATCAAGAAAACAATTTCTTAAACACAATAAAAAAATATATATTAATATGCATTTACATGAACCGCTCTGATACCAAGTGATGGAAATAAAAACAAAACGTAGCGGAATTAGGTTTTAAAAATTTTCTAGAAAATCTTATTTTCGCAGGAACCCATGCAATACATATTAATATCAAGAGGTGAAGATCAGATCTATACCTATTATTGTTATAGGAGATTTGTTGGCTAGTAGGGTTGAAACAACTCCCTGCACAAAGGTCTTCAATTCCGCCCCTCCTTCCTTGAGGTGTGTGGGCACCAATGATTCAGATCTAGAACAATACACTCTAGTTTTTCTGCCTATATCTACCTTGCGTACTCAACACATGAGGCAAGGGATCTCTAAGGGGAAGAGACTCTCTAGGAGACTAGGGTTTGGAAAAAAAAAAAAAAATTTCTCTTTTTTTTTTTTCCATTGGGGCAAGGGTTTCTTATTTATAATCAACCCTAATTGCATAAATATCCAACCAATTTGGATATTTGCAAATTTGCCCCATACGGTCTTGATTAATATGAAACAGTCGTACTGATTACTCATAATCTGTAACTGTCCAGTATTAATTTTTAACAGTCCTACTTATTACTTTTATCTATAACTGTCCAATATTAATTTGTAATAGTCCCACTTATTACTTTTAATCTATAACTGTCCAATATTAATTATTTTCCAAGCCTTGATCATAGAGTGTAATTTATTCCAAATCATGAATCGTTCATTGTTGTAATATAGGAGGTGGAATTGGGACCCATGGACCTGTAATTTCAAGCTCCAATAAATTCAATAACTAATTAAACTCTTTAATCAATCATTTTAATTTATTAATTTCAGAGTTATTCCACTAAAAACTTGAAATTGAACTCTTGTCCTTACAGTATCGATTTTACTCGGAAATTTAGAGTGTCCATTGATTTAATCATTACATGCAGTTCTATCCTCTAAGAAGTGGTTCATAACTAGAGTCGGGTGAAATTACCGTTTTGCCCCTCTAATTATATCTTGATCCTTAAGTTCCATTAATCCATTAGTGAACAGTTAATTTATAAACCTGTTATAAATTAGAGCGCTCAAACTGTTCAGTTCCAGAACCAACACTTGAGGGAACCAACTGTCCAGCTTCCATAGGAAGGGTTGGATTCCATGTCCATAGTTCACATTCCCAGTTGCATACATCAATGGGCCTCCAAGACACAAGTATTGGGCCCATTCCATAACGGGCTTTAACCTATGACTCAAAAGGCCCAGTTGACATAAACAGGAGTCTATGACTACTCAGGATTGAGATTGATCTGCATATGATCATCTAGCGGCGCTGTTTGAATTCTTGAGACAAACAGTATTTAAAAGAATTCGAAAACTGCGCCTTGGTGCTGTCCTATATAATCTTATTATATATGGAGCCTCCACTTTAATGTTGCCACATTAGTGACCCGGATTAAGGTCACTTCATTCTCAATGATAGCGGACCGCCCCAGTAATATTTAATTTGAAGATCCCCAAACTTCAATTAATTTATTACGGAAAATTTGATTTATAATCCATGATCCTCGATCCTCTCGTGTATAACTGTTATACACTGAGGTTATGGTTACATTAATAAATCTGGGATTTTCTGACGTTTCATTCATACATTATGCACAAAATAGCTAAATGTAATAAATACGACACTTTTATTAATTTTATAAAACATAAATACAAATTCATGCTTTATAGGGCACTATCCCTAACAATTTTTACTTGTAAGGGTCTGAGAGGGCGAGCTGTGTGGTCGAGCTCAACTGAGAGAATGAGCTGTGTGGCCGAGCTCTTGTGGCTGAGCTCTCTTAGGATGAGCTGACCTCTTCTGGATGAGCTCTCCTTGGATGAGCTGACCTCTGCAGGCCAAGCTCACTTGGGATAAGCTGTGTGTGGCCGAGCTCACTTGCGATGAGCTGTGTGGGAGTAGCGTTCTGTTTTGGAGCCTATGAGATGTCTAGTCTTTGAGACTGAATTTCGGTTAAGGAAAAGTGAGAATTTGGACTAGCATCCTTGATAGAAATTGTAACCCCATCAGTAAGCTTGATGTAGGCTTTCATACCCTAAACACATAATAATAATAAAAAATATCATAAAAATACTAGGGTATTTTTGGGGCG
>JAREIK010008858.1:0-29945 GCA_029783825.1 Sapria himalayana
TAGATATAATTAAAAAGTATTTACAAAACCCAAATTGATTCAAAATTAAAGTAATATATATATTACTGGATAATCATTTTTAATTTTTAAAATTTTAGTTATTTTATCAGCGTATATTTTTTTTTATAAAAAATAAATTAGTTTAATTTATATTTGTCGCACTCATAATTTATTTTGTAATAAATATTTCTAATAAGATAAATTATATATAATTAAAATGAATTTTAAAATATAATAACTGATATAAAAATTATATTCTTAATTATTAAGTAGTATATGCAGTTAATGTTTATGTATATAGGCATACAGGCCTTAGGAGGTTACTGATTTTAAAGTGTAGCATTTAGTTTTTATATGGTTATTTAAAAATAAAATAACAAATATTTATTTTTAATATTTTTTGATATTTTCAAAGGTTATACATTTGAAAATATAATAATTTTTAAATTTTTTCAAATGCGAATTCAATATTTAGTTATTATAATCATTATATTAATATATCATATAAATTCAATATAACAATATTATTGATAAATATTCTAAATATGATAAAGAAATAAATTAATAATCTATTATTAATAAGATAAATATCAATTAAAATATAGTAAAAAAAAAGTAAAATGATTCAGAAGAAATCAAATAATATTACTATATAAAAATTTGTTATTTTGAAATTTTTTTTTCTTTTAAAAAGTTTATCTATATTTTTTTCATAAAAATTGATTTATATAAATTATATTTGTCTAACTCATAATTTATTTTTTAATTAATATTTATATAAAAATAAACAAATAAATAATTAAAATGAATATTTAAAATTATAATTAAAAAAATAATATTGAGATTTATTCTTTATTATTTTGGGTATACCAGTCTAATTTAAATTAGATCTATCTCACTAATAATTTATTTTGTAATTGTTATTTCTATAAAAATAAATTAGATAAATAATTAAAATAAAAATTAAAATGAGATTTATGAATTATTATTAATATATATCAGTTTAATATTTTAAGTATTTAAAGGTTTTTTCAGTTTATGACTTTAGCGATTTATGTTTTTAGGCATTTAGTGGTTTATAAGTTTTTTTTTAAACAATGAAATAACTAAAAAATTATTTTTGATATTTTTTCACATTTTCAAAGGTTATAACCTTTGAAAATATAATAATTTTAAAATTTTTTAAAAATGTGAATATAATATATAGTAATAATAATCATTATAATTATATATAATATAAACTAAATATAAACAATTTTATTGTTAGATATGATATCAATTATTTAAAAATAAATTAATATACTATTATTAATATGATAAATAGAAATTAAAATATAATTGCAAAACCTAAAAATATTCAAAATCCAAGTAAAATTTATTACTAAATAATAATTTATTTTAGTTTTTGCTTCTTTTTATAAGCTTATATTTTTTTATTGAAAAATAAATTATTTAAATTATATTTGTATCACTCATAATTTATTTTGTAATTAATATTTTAATAAATTATTTAAATTATATTTAAGGTTTACGAGTTTAAACATTTAAGTATTTACGGGCTTTTATATTTAGGAGTTTAAAGGTTTAAGTGTTTAGGCATTTAGTGGGTTATAAGTTTTAATTAAACAATGATATAGCAAAAAAATTATTTTTATTTTTATTTTTTAATTTTTGAAGGTTATCTTTGAAAATATAATAATTTTTAAATTTTTTTCAAATGTAAATATAATATTTAGTTATAATAAACTTAATAATTATAAGTTATTTAAATTCAATATAAATAAATACATTGCTAGATATTATAATAATGATAAAAAAAAATTTAATAAACTATTATTAACAAGATAGATATTATTTAAAATATATTTGCAAAATCTAAATTTATTCAAAATCAAAGTAAAATATATTACTTAATAATAATTTTTTTAATGTTTTGCTTTTTTTATAACTTTATATTTTTGTTTTTATAAATAAATTATTTAAATTAATTTATCTTACACATAATTTATTTTGTAATTTATAATTCTATATTAATAAACTAATAAATAATTAAAATAATTATTTATAATTATAATGAATACAAATAAAATTGATATTTATTATTTATTATTCAAGATATACTTGTTTAATGGTTTAAGTATTTAGGTGTTTTTGGGTTTAAGAGTTTAGTGATTTAAGTGTTTAGACCATTAGTGATTTATACTTATTATCTAAAGAATTAAAAAACAAAAAATTTTATTTTTTGAATTTTTTTAATTTTGAAAGTTGTACCCTTTGAAAATATAATAATTTTAAATTTTTTTAAATGTGAATATAATATTTAGTTATAATAATCTTTATAATTATAAATAATGTAAACTAAATATAAATAATTTTATTAATAGATATTAAAATAATGATCAATAAATAAATTAATAAACTAGTATTAATAAGAATGATATAAATTAAAATATAATTGTAGAATCTAAAATGATTCGAAATCAAAATAAGATATATTACTAAATAATAATTTTTTATTTTAAAAATTTTGGCTCATTTTATGAGCATATATAATTTTTTGATGAACAATAAATTATTTAAATTATATCTGTCTAACTAAATATTTATTTTGTAACTAATATTTCTATAAAAATAAATTGATAAATAATTAAAATGAATATTTAAAATTATAATGAATACTAATAAAAATGAAATATAAGATTTATTATTTAGTGTATACCTATTTAATGGTTTATGTTTTTTGTGGTTATGTGGTTAAAGAGTTTATTGATTTATATGTTTGAAGATTTAGCTGTTTATAGGTTTTATTTAATCAATGAAATAACAAAAAATTTATTTTTATGAATTTTCGTGATTTTCAGAGGTTATAACATTTGAAAATATAATAATTCTTTAATAGTTCTAAAATATGAATACAATACTTAGTTATAATTATCTTAATAATTATATTTGATCTAAATTCAGTATAAAAAATTTTATTAATATATATTAATTTGATGATCAAAAAATAAATTAATAAACTATTATTAATAAGATAGATATTAATTAAAATATATTGCAGAACCCAAAATAATTCAAAATCAAAGTAAATTATAATACTAAATAAAATTTTAAATTTTTGAAATTTTGTATATTGTTATAAGCTTATTTTTTTTTCATAAAAAATAATTTATTTAAATTATATCTCTCTCACTAATTATTTATTTTGTAATTAATATTTCTATAAAAATAAACTAAAAAATAATTAAAATGAATATTTAAAATTATAATGAATACAAATAAAAAAGAGATTTATTATTTATTATTTAGGTTATATAGGTTTAATGGTTTAAGTATTTAGGGGGTTTTAGTGTTTAGGAGTCTAGAGATTTAAATGTTTAGGCATTTAGTGGTTTATAAGTTTTATTTAAATAATAAAATAATAAAAAAATTATTTTTGTGATTTATTATCATTTTTGAAGGTTATAACCTTTGAAATTATAACATTTAGTTATAATAATCTTAATAATTATAAGACATTTAAATTCAATATAAGTAATTTTATTGTTAGATATTATAAAATTGATCAAATAATAAATTAATAAACTATTCTTAATAAGATTGATAGTAATTAAAATATAATTGCAAAACCTATATATAATAATTCAAAATCAAAGTAAAATATTTTACTAAATAATAATTTTTTGTTTTTTAATTTTTACTTCTTTTTATAAGCATATATTTTTTTTGATTAAAAATAAATTATTAAAATTATAGTTGTCTCGCTCATTATTTATTTTGTAATTAATATTTCTATAAAAAATAAACTAATAAATAATTAAAATGAATATTTAAAATTATAATGAATACAAATTAAAATGAGATTTATGATTTATTATATGTGGTATACCAGTTTAATGGTTTGATTATTTAGGAGTTTTTTCGTTTAGGAGTTTATCAATTTAGGTTTTTATGTATTTAGTGGTTTATAGGTTTTATTTATATAATAAAAACAATTTTTTTAGATTTTTTCTGATTTTCAAAGGTTATAACCTTTGAAAATCAAATAATTTTTAAAATTTATTGAAATGTGAATACTATGTATAATTATATTAATCTTACTAATTATATATCATATATATATATATATATATATATATATATATATATATAATTGTAATGATAGATATTATAATAATGATCAAAAATTAAATTAATTAATTATTATTAATAATATAAATATTAATTAAAATATATTTACATAACACAAAATGATTCAAAATCAAATGAAAATATATTACTAAATAATAATATTTAATTTTTTAAATTTTTCCTTCTTTTTATAAGCTTATATTTTTTTGAATAAAAATAAATTATTTAAATAATATCTTTCTCACTCGAAATTTATTTTGTAATTAATTTTTCTAAAAAAATAAACTATAAATAATTAAAATGAATATTTAAAATTATAATAAATAGAAATAAAAATGAGATTTATTATTTATTAAGTAGTATATAGATGTTAAAATGTTTATGTATTCAGGGGTTTATGAGCTTACTAATTTAAGTAAGTAAGCATTTATTGGTCTATAAGTTTTATTTAAAAAATAAAATAACAAAATAATTTTTTTATTATTTTTCTCATTTTTTAAGATTATAACATTTGAAAATATAATAATTTTTATATTTGTTTCAAAAGTGAATACAATATTTATTTATAATAATCATAATAATTATATATCATATAAATTCAATATAAACAATTTTATTCATAGATATTCTAATAATTATTAAAAAATAAATTTAAAATCTTTTATGAATAAGAATGATATTACTTAAAATATAATATCAAAACATAAAATGATTCAAAATCAAAGCAAAATATATCACTAATAATAATTATTTGTTATTAAATTTTTATTCTTTTTATATGCTTATAAATTTTTTGATGAAAAATAATTTTTATAAATTATATTTTTAACTCATAATTTATTTTATAATTAATACATATATAAAAATAAAAAACTAAACAATCAAAATGAATTTTTTAAATTATAATGAAATCAAATAAAAAAAATTATTAATTATTATTTAGGGTATACTGATTTAAAGGATTATCTATATAGGGGTATCAGAAATTTTGTAGTTTAGTGATTTAAGTGTTTAGGCATTTAGTGATTTATAGGTTTTATTTAAACAATTAAATAATAAAAAAAATATATTTTTTGTTTTATCACAAGTTCAAAGGTTTTAATCTTTTAAAATATAATAATTTTAAATTTTTTTTTCAAAAGTGAATACAATATTTAGTTATAATAATTATTAAATTTATATATCATATAAATTAAATATAAATATTTTTATTGATAAATATTCTAATAATGATCAAAAAAATATATTAATAATATATTATTAATAAATTAGATACCAATTAAAATATAATTACAAAACCTAAAATGATTCAGAAACAAAGAAAAATATATTACTATATAATAATTTTTTGTTTTTAATTTTTGTCTTCTTTTAATAAGTTTATCTATATTTTTTTTGTTGAAAAATAATTTATATAAATTATATTTGTCTAACTTATAATTTATTTTGTAATTAATATTTATATAAAAATAAACAAATAAATAATTAAAATGAATATTTAAAATTATAATGAAAAAAATAATAATTAGATTTATTATTATTTATTATTTAGGTTATACCTATTTAAAAAATTTATCTATTTAGGGTTTTCGAGATTTAGAAGTTATTGATTTGATTATTTAGGCATTTAATGGTTTGTAGCTTTTATTTAAACAATGAAATAACAAAAAAATTATTTTTGATATTTTTTTATTTTTTCAAATGTCTTAACATTCGAAAATATAATAATTTTAAAATTTTTTAAAAATATGAATACAAAATTTAGTAATAATAATTATTAAAACTATTTATAATATAAACTAAATATAAACAATTTTATTGATAATATAATATCAATTATCAAAAAATAAATTAATAAACTATAATTAATATGATAGATATAAATTAAAATATAATTAATAAACCTAAAATGATTCAAAATCAAAGTAAAATTTAGTACTAAATAATAAATTTTTTTTTTTACTTTTTGCATCATTTTATAAGCTTATATTTTTTTTTGTTGAAAAATATATTATTTAAATTATATTTCACTAATAATTTATTTTGTAATTAATATTTCTATAAATTATTTAAATTATATTTAAGGTTTACGAGTTTAATGGTTTAGGTATTTAGTGGCTTCGGGGTTTAGGAGTTTAGAGATTTATGTATTTAGACATTTAATGGTTTATAAGTTTTATTTAAACAATGATATATCAAAAAATTTATTTTTGTTATTTTTTCTTATTTTTGAAGGTTATAACCTTTGAAAATATAACAATTTTTAATTTTTTTTTATATGTGAATACTATATTTAGTTATGATAATCTTAATAATTATATATCATGTTAATTCAATATAAACAATTATATTGATAGATATTTATTAATGAGAAAAAAATAAATTAATAAACTATTAATAATAAGATAGATATTTTTTAAAATATATTTGCAAAATATAAATTTATTCAAAATCAAAGTAATATATAAGACTAATAAATAATTAAAATGTATAATTAAAATTATAATGAAT
Organism: Sapria himalayana; assembly: GCA_029783825.1. Lineage (NCBI taxonomy): Eukaryota > Viridiplantae > Streptophyta > Magnoliopsida > Malpighiales > Rafflesiaceae > Sapria > Sapria himalayana. The sequence continues at coordinate 6,643 of JAREIK010008858.1, forward strand.
ACTAATAAAAATGAGATTTATGATTTATTATTTAGGGTATAACTATTTAATTGTTTAAGTTTTTTCTAGTTTTGGGGTTAATGAGTTTATTGATTTATATGTTTACACATTTAGGTGTTTATAGTTTTTATTTAATCAAAGAAATAACAAAATTTTTATTTTTATGAATTTTCGTGATTTTAAAATGTTATAACCTTTAAAAATATAATAATTTTTAAATAGTTATTAAATATGAATACAAACTATGTTATAATAATCTTAAAAATTATATTTGTTGTAGATTTAATATAAAAAAATTTATTAATATATATTATTATAATGATCAAAAAATAAAAATATAAACTCTTATTAATAAGATAAATATTAATTAAAATATATTTGTAGAAACCAAAATAATTCAAAATCAAAGTAAATTATATTACTAAAAAAAATTTTAAATTTTTGAAATTTTGTTTATTTTTATAAGCTTATTTTTTTTTTCATAAAAAATAATTTATTTAAATTATATCTGTCTCACTCATTATTTATTTTATAATTAATATTTATATAAAAATAAACAAATAAATAATTAAAATGAATTTTTAAAATTATAATAAAAACAATAATATTGAGATTTATTATTAATTATTTAGGGTTACCGATATAAAAGGATTATTATTTATTATTTAGGGTTTTAAATTTTTAGGAGTTATTGAATTAAGTGGTTAGGCTTTTAGTGGTTTATAGGTTTTATATAAACAATAAAATATCAAAAAAAATATTTTTTTTATTTTTTCACATTTTCATAGGTAATAATCTTTGAAAATTTAATAATTTTAAAATTTTTTTCAAAAGTGAATTCAATATTTATTAATAATAATCATTATATTTAAATATCAAATAAATTCAATATAAACAATTTTATTGATAATTATTCTAATAATGATCAAAAAATAAATTGAAGATCTATTATAAATAAGATTGATAACAATTAAAATATAATTATAAAGCTAATAATGATTCAGAAGCAAAACAATTAAAAAATAGATAACAATTTTTTCAATTAATTATTCGTTGCTATTCCGTGACGGACATTTGAAATGATTATTATCATGGTTGTTATTAGTTGTATTTTTTTTGTTATATTAAGCTGCCTAATTTTAGCAATTACTAAAGTAGTAATTGATGCTACCAATGACCGTGGTCATTTTTAGCTATTCCTTAATATTTAAGTAATTGTTTAAAAAATTTAGTATTGATATTATGGTTAATTTCACTCGGCTGAACAAAGCCAACTTGTGAAAAAACAAAGAACCAAATTAAGCACACAACTCGGTCCCGTTCTATTTAACATTTCTATCCTTTTCTGCACATCAAAGCTTTTGACTAGGTAATGGATCTCGTTTACAGTATTCAGCCTAATTGACAAAATAAAATTGGCCCAATTTGAGTTTGAAAGATACATAACTAAGGAATGATAAATGGTACAACAAAAGGTTTCGACATGAACTAACTTGGCCGGTTTGAAGAAAATAAATTGAAACAAAATATCTGAACTCCATTCCGTCCCGGAACCATTTTATCCTACACAAAATCCCTGATCTCCATCCCGTCCCGATATTTTCAACCAATGAGATGGGTCTGGATCTTCAAAAAAAAAAATCTTTCAACTGTGGGAAGGGACTGGAGATTTTAATCCACATCCCGCCCGGTCCCATGAGCACCCCTAGCATTGAGTGGTTTATAGGTTTTATTTTAAAAATAAAATAACAAAAAATTATTTTTATTATCTTTTGATATTTTCAAAGGTTATAACCTTTGAAAATATAATAAATTTTTTTGTTTTCAAATGTGAATACAATATTTTGTTTTACTAATCATTATATTTATATATTATATAAATTCAATATAAACAATTTTATTGATAAATATTCTAATAATTATCAAAAAATAAATTAATAATCCATTAATAATAAGATAGATATTAATTAAAATATAATTACAAAACTTAAAATGATTCATAACAAAGAAAAATATATTACGATATAATAATTTTTCTTTTTTGAATTTTTTTAATAAGTTTATCTATATTTTTTTAATGAAAATAAACAAATATTTTTTTTTAAAATTATATTTGTTTAACTCATAATTTATTTTGTAATTAATATTTATATAAAAAATAAACAAATAAATAATTAAAATGAATATTTAAAATTATAATGAAAAAAATAAAAATGAGATTTATTGTTTATTATTTAGTATATAACTGATTAAAAAAAATTATCAATTTAGGGTATTTTAGATTTAGAAGTTATTCATTTAAGTATTTAGGCATTTAGAGGTATATATGTTTTATTTAAACAATGAAATAACAAATAAATTATTTTTGATATTTTTTGAAATTTTCAAAGATTATAACCTTTGAAAATATAATAATTTAAAATTTTTAAAAAATGTGAATACAATATTTAGTAATAATAATTATTATAACAATATATAATATAAACTAAATATAAACAATTTTATTGATAGATATTATATCAATTATCAAAAAATAAATTAATAAACTATTATTAATATGATAGATATAAATTAAAATTTAATTACAAAAACTAAAATGATTAAAAATCAAAGTAAATTTATTACTAAATAATAATTTTTGTTTTTTAGCTTTTGCCTCATTTTATAAGATTATATTTTTTTTTGATAAAAAATAAATTATTTAATTTATATTTGTATCACTCATAATTTATTTTGTAATTAATATTTCAATAAATTATTTAATTTATATTTAATGTTTACGAGTTTAAAGGTTTAAGTATTTAGGGGCTTCGGGGTTTAGGAGTTTAGAGATTTATGTGTTTAGGTATTTAATGGTTTATAAGTTTTATTTAAATAATGATATAACAAAAAAATTATTTTTTGTTATTTTTTCTCATTTTTTAAGGTTACAACCTTTGAAAATATAACAATTTCTAAATTTTTTTGAAATGTGAATACTATATTTAGTTTTGATAATATTAATAACTATATATCATATAAATTCAATATAAACAATTATATTGATAGATATTATATTTATGATCAAAAAATAAATTAATAAACTATTATAAATAAGATAGATATTATTTAAAATATATTTGCAAAACCTAAATTTATTCAAAATCAAAGTAAAGTAAATTACTAAATAATAATGTTTTTGATGTTTTGCTTCTTTTCATAAGTTTATATTTTTTGTTCTTAAAAGTATATTATATAAATTTGATTTGTCTTCCTCATAATATATTTTGTAATTTATAATTCTATAAAAATAAACTAAAAATTAATTAAAATGAATATTTAAAATTATAATGAATACAAATAAAAGTAAGATTTATCATTTATTATTCAGGATATATATTTTTAATGATTTTGGTATTTAGGTCTTTTGGGGTTTAATTATTTAAGTGTTTATACCTTGAGTGATTTATAATTTTTATTTAAAGAATGAAAAAACAAAAAATTAATTTTTTTGTTTTTTTTTTAATTTTTGAAGGTTATAACCTTTGAAAATATAATAATATTTAATTTTTTTTTAATGTGAATATAATATTTAGTTATAATAATCTTAATAAATAAAAATAATGTAAATTCAATATAAATAATTTTAATATTTTTATATTATAATAATGATCAATAAATTATTAATAAACTATTATTAAAAAGAATGATATAAATTAAAATATAAATGCAAAATCTAAAATGAAACAAAATCAAAATAAAATATTCTACTAAATAATAAATTTTTATTTTTAAAATTGTGCATATTTTTATAAGCTTATATTTTTTTTGATGAAATATAAATTATTTAAATTATATTTGTGTCACTAATAATTTATTTTGTAATTATTTTTTTTATAAAAATAAACTGATAAATAATTAAAATAAAAATTTAAAATTATACTGAATAAAAATTAAAATGAGATTTATGATTTATTATTAATGTATACCAGTTTAATGGTTTTGAGATTTTAAATTTTATGAAATGTGAATACAATATTTAGTTATAATATTATTAATAATCATATATCATTTAAATTCAATATAAAAAATTTTATTAATAGCTATTATAATAATGATCAAAAATTATATTAATAAAATATTAATAATAAGATAGATATAAATTAAAAAATATTTGAAAAACCCAAATTGATTCAAAATTAACGTAAATTATATTACTGAATAATAATTTTTAATTTTTAAATTTTACTTTTTTTATAAGCGTATATATATTTTTTGATTAAAAATAAATTATTTAAATTATATTTATCTTATTCATATTTTAATTTCTAATAAATATTTCTATAAAAATAAACTAATAAATAATTAAATGAATATTTAAAATTATAATAAATAGAAATAAAAATTAGATTTATTAATTATTATGTATTATTTAGTGTTTTAATGGTTTGTGTATTTAAGTATTATGGGGTTTAGGAGTAAACTAATTTAATTGTGCATGCATTTAGTGGTTTATATGTTTTATTTAAAAAATAAAATAACAAACAATTTATTTTTATTATTTTTTGATATTTTCAAAGGTTATAACCTTTGAAAATATAATAATTTTTAAATTTTTTTCAAAAGTGAATTCAATATTTAGTTATAATAATCATTATATTTATATATCATATAAATTCAATATAAATAATTTTATTGATTAATAATCTAATATCATCAAAAAATAAATTAATAATATTTATTAATAAGATAGATATCAATTAAAATATAATTATAAACATAAAATGATTCATAACAAACCAAAATATATTACTAACTAATAATTTTTTGTTTTGTAATTTTTTTTTATTTTAAAAAATTTATCTATATTTTTTTGATTAAAAATAATTTACATAAATTATATTTGTCTAACTCATACTTTATTTTTTAATTAATATTTATATAAAAATAAAAAAATAAATAATTAAAATGAATATTTAAAATTATAATGAAAAATAATGAGATTTATTATTTATTATTTAGGGTATACCAGTTTAATTTAAATTATATCTGTATCACTAATAATTTATTTTGTAATTAATATTTCAATAAAAATAAACTGATAAATAATTAAAATAAAAATTAAAAATTATACTGAATAAAAATTAAAATGAGATTTATGATTATTATTAATGTATACCTGTTTAATATTTTAAGTATTTAGAGGTTTTGTCGTATAGGTGTTTAGCGATTCATGTTTTTAGGCATTTAGTGGTTTATAGGTTTTATTTAAACAATAAAATAATGAAAAATAATTTTATAATTTTTTGTCATTTTCATAGGTTATAACCTTTGAAAATATAATAATATTAAAAATTTTTGAAATGTTATTGCAATATTTAGTTATAATAATTTTAATAATTATATATCATATAAATTCAATATAAACAATTTTATTGATAGATATTATAATAATGATCAAAAATTAAATTACTAAACTATTAATAATAAGATAGATATTAATAAAAAAATATTTAAAAAACGCAAATTGATTCTAAATTAAAGTAATAAATATTATTGGATAATAATTTTTAATTTATAAATTTTTACTTCTTTTATATGTGTATATAATTTTTTTTATTAAAACTAAATTATTTATATTATATTTGTCGCACTAATAATTTATTTTGTAATAAAAATTTATATAAAAATAAACTAATAAATAATTAAAATGAATATATAAAATTATAATAAATTGAAATAAAAATTAGATTTTTTATTTATTAAGTAGTATATAGTGGTTTAATGGTTTATGTATATTGGCATTATAGGATTTAGGAGATTACTGAATTAACTGTGTATGCATTTAGTGCTTTATAGGTTTTATTTAAAAATTAAAATAACAAAATATTTATTTTTATTATTTTTTCATATTTTCAAAGGATATAACCTTAGAAAATATAATAATTTTTAAATTTTTTTCAAATGTGAATTCAATATTTAGTTATAATAATCATTATATTTATATATCATATAAATTCAATATAAACAATATTATTGATAAATATTCTAATAATAATCAAAAAATAAATTAATAATCAATTATTAATAAGATAGATATCAATTAAAATATAATTACAAAACCTATAATGATTCAGAAGCAAAGCAAATTATATTACTATATAATAATTTTTTGTTTTTAATTCTTTTTTCTTTTAATAAGTTTATCTATATTTTTTTTGAAGAAAAATAATTTATATAAATTATATTTGTTGAACTCATAATTTATTTTTTTAATTGATATTTATATAAAAATAAACAAATAAATAATTAAAATGAATATTTAAAATTATAATGAAAAAAAATGAGATTTATTCTTTATTATTTAGGTTATACCAGTTTAATTTAAATTATATTTGTTTCAATAATAATTTATTTTATAATTAATATTTCAATAAAAATAAACTGATAAATAATTAAAATAAAAATTTCAAATTATACTGAATAAAAATTAAAATGAGATTTATGAATTATTATTAATGTATACATGTTTAATATTTTAGGTATTTAGAGGTTTTGTCGTTTAGGATTTTAGCGATTTATGTTTTTAGGTATTTAGTGGTTTATATGTTTTTTTTAAACAATGAAATAACAAAAAAAATTATTTTTGATATTTTTTCACATTTTAAAAGGTTATATAACCTCTGACAATATAATAATTTAAAAATTTTTTAAAAATATGAATAGAATATTTAGTAATAATAATCATTATAATTACATATAATATAAACTAAATATAAACAATTTTATTGATAGATATGATATCAATTATCAAAACATAAATTAATATGTTATTATTATTATGATTTATATAAATTAATATATAATTGCCAAACCTAAAATTATTCAAAATTCAAGTAAAATTTATTACATAATAATAATTTTTGTTTTTTAGTTTTTGCTTCTTTTTATAAGCTTATATATTTTTTTGACGAAAAATAAATTATTTAAATTGTATTATGTATCACTCATAACTTATTTTGTAATTAATATTTTAATAAATTATTTAAATTATGTTTAAAGTTTTTGAGTTTAAAGGTTAAAGTATTTAAGGGCTTTTGTGTATAGGAGTTTAGATGTTTAAGTGTTTAGGAATTTAGTGGTTTATAAGTTTTATTTAAACAATGATATAACAAAGAATTTATTTTTATTATTTTTTCTAATTTATGAAGATTATATCCTTTGAAAATATAATAATTTTTAAATTTTTATCAAATCTAAATATAATATTTATTTATAATAATCTTCATAATTATAATTCATTTAAATTCAATATAAATAATTATATTGCTAGATATTATAATAATGTTCAAAGAATAAATTAATAAACTTTTATTACTAAAATAGTTATTATTTAAAACTATTTGCAAAATCTAAATTTATTTAAAATCAAAGTAAAATATATTACTAAATAAATTTTTTTTTTAATGTTTTGCTTTTTTTTAAGTTTATATTTTTGCTATTAAAAATAAATTATTTAAATTATATTTGTCTTACTCATAATTTATTTTGTAATTTATAATTCTATAAATATAAACTACTAAATAATTAAAATGAATATTTAAAATTATAATGAATACAAATAAAATTGAGATTTATTATTTATTATCCAGGATATACCGGATTAATGGTTTAAGTATTTAGGTATTTTTGGGTTTAGGAGTTTAGTGATTTAAGTGTTTAGACCTTTAGTGATTTATAGTTATTATCTTATGAATTAAAAAACAAAAAAACTTAATATTTTGAATTTTTTTAATTTTTGAAGGTTGTAACCTTTGAAAATATAATAATTTTAAATTTTTTTAAATGTGAATATAATATTTAGTTATAATAATCTTAATAATTATATATAATGTAAACTCAGTATAAATAATTTTATTAATAGATATTATAATAATGATCAATAAATAAATTAATAATCTAGTATTAAAAAGAATGATATAAATTAAAATATAATTGTAGAATCTAAAATGATTCAAAATAAAAATAAGATATATTACTAAATAATAATTTTTTATTTTAAAAATTTTTGCCTCATTTTATAAGCATATATATATATTTTTGAAGAAAAATAAATTATTTAAATTATATCTGTCTCACTAATAATTTATTTTGTAATTAATATTTCTATAAAAATAAAATTATAATAATTAAAATTAAAATTTAAAATTATACTTAAAAATAATTAAATTGAGATTTATGATTTTTTTATTAATGTACATCTTTTTAATTGTTTAAGTATTTAGAGGTTTTTTCGTTTAGGAGTTTAGAAATTTATGATTTTAGGCATTTAGTGGCTTATAGGTTTTATTTAAACAATAAAATAACAAAAAAAAATTTGTAATTTTTTCTCATTTTCATAGGTTAAACCTTTGAAAATATAATAATATTTAAAATTTTTTGAAATGTGAATACAATCTTTAGTTATAATAATATTAATAATTATATATCATATAAATTCAATATAAACAATTTTATTGATAGATAATATAATAATGATCAAAATTTAAATTAATAACTATTAATAAAGAGATTGATATTAATTAAAAAATATTTACAAAACCTAAATTGATTCAAAATTAAAGTAAAATATATTACTGGATAATAATTTTTAATTCTTAAATTTTTACTTCTTTTATAAGCATATATATTTTTTTGATTAAAAATAAATAAATTAAAATATATATGTCACACTCATAATTTAATTTGTAATAAATTTTTCTTTAAAAATAAACTAATAAATAATTAAAATGAATATTTAAAATTATAATAAATAGAAATAAAAATTAGATTTATTATTTATTAAGTAGTATATAGTGGTTTAATGGTTTATGTATTTTGGCATTATGAGGTTTAGGAAATTATTGATTTAACTATGTATGTATTTAGTGGTTTATAGATTTAATTAAAAAAATAAAAAAATAAAATTTTTTTTTTATTATTTATTGATATTTTCAAAGGTTATAACCTTAGAAAATAAAATAATTTTTAAATTTTTTAAAAATGTGATTACAATATATTGTTATAATAATCATTATATTTATATATCATATAAATTCAATATAAACATATTTATTGATAAATATTCTAATAATGATCAAAATATAAATTAATAATCTATTATTAATAAGATAGATATCAATTAAAATATAATTAATTAAATTATATTTGTCGCACTCATAATTTATTTTGTAATAAATATTTCAATAAAAATAAACTAATAAATAATTAAAATGAATATTTAAAATTATCATAAATAGAAATATAAATTAGATTTATTAATTATTATGCAGTATATAGTGGTTTAATGGTTTATGTATTTTGGCATTATGAGGTTTAGAAGCTACTGATTTAACTTTATATGCATTTAGTAGGGTTGCTCACGGGACTCGGAGATTTGCTACCCGACTCGAAGTCTTGTCCCGAAAGAATCGAGACTGAGAAAATTTGTTGACTTTGACTTTTCCCATCTCGTTCTCTCAAATATTTTTTATTTTGGAACTGTTCCGGATCTTAAGCAATATCCATCACAAGAACCATCCCATCCTAAAAAACCGATACTAGAACTAGGAATATATATATATATATATATATATATAGAACATGAAGATGCCACCAATTCCACTACTGCCCATCCAATTCTGACGCACCTATTGCTCTTCCGATGAGTTCCAGGATGCCTCACGCCATTCCAGCCTAGTTCAGTTAGCTCCAGCCCTTGTCCGTCGCACTTCTAGTTGCCTCCACCGTGTCTCAGATGCAACCAGCCTTTTGGTTTGTTTTTCTGACGAGAATTGAGTGATTAATTATTATTATTATGTGTCTCAGTCAGTTTTGTTGATTATTGGTTATGGTGTTGTAGTTGGGCCGAATGGGTGGGCTGAATGTGTTACAGTAAGTTTTGTAGAGCTTGCTTGTTTGAAATATTTATATGTAGTTATGCTTAACATATCATATTAATTAATGGCAATGCAGATGGCACAATCCAACGGTAAACGAAAAATATAATAAATTGAAGATGATCACATCTCAAATGATCAAAGTACTGGTAAATCAAATCATCATCTTTTCACGAACACTCCTATTGTTACGACAGGTTCTTCAATTCCAATTGTAAAAGAAAGTAAAGTTACATCTAAACCTCAAGCTCATAAAAAGTATAAGTCTGATGTTTGGGAAACTTATGAGATATTAGTTGATTCAGAGGGAAATGAAACAGGCAGAGCAGCTTGTATATGGTGTATGAAAGAATACTTGGCAAAAAATGATCAAGGTACTTCGGGTTTATGGAAATACTTGAGAGAGACTTGTAGGAAATTTCCACACAAAAAAGAATTAATAGGAGCTCACAAAGGTCAAGACAAGTCACAATCTTTGTTGAGTTTCACTAAAGGTACTAGTTCAGAGGATAACAAATTAACTTGTTGGCAATTTGATCAACAACTATTTAGGGAGGCTTTGGTGAAAATGATCATAAAAGATGAATTTCCTTTTTGTTTTGTTGAGAGGGATGAGTTTAATGAGTTTTGTGAAGTTAGTGTGCATCAATTTAAAATTCCATCTAGGCACTCTATATTGAGGAATTGTTTTTATTTTTTTGTGAAGGAAAATAAGATATTATTTGATAGCATATCATCTCATTGTTGTAGAGTTTCATTGACTACTGACACTTCGAGTAGCATTCAAAATTTTCTTATATATGTTTGACTGTCCTAAAAAATTAGATATGTTTAAGTTATGTGTTGAAGAAGCAAACTTAACATATGGATCTAAATTGCAATTAGATTGTCCTACAAGTTGGAATTCAACTTAGTTGATGCTACAAACTGAAATAAAATATCAAATAGAATTTGATAATTTGGAGGACAAAAACTAATGGTTTTTGAAGGAGTTTGGTTCAAACGTTCCAACTGAGAGAGACTGAACAAATGCTAAAATTTTGGCTCGTTTCTTGAAAACTTTTAATGAGGTAACTTGTAAATTTTCTGGCTCATAATATTATACCTCTAGTGTTTATTTTCCTGAGATTATTCGAATTTTTAAAAAAATTGAACTCTGTGAAAATAGTAGGGATACAATGGTGTCTGAAATGGGTATGAAAATGAGGCATAAATTCAACAAATATTGGGGTTCTCTTCAGTCAACAAATATTATACTTTTTGTAGCAGTAGTATTGGATCCTAAATATAAGCTCAAATATCTCAAGTTTAAGTACATTTAGCATTATGGAGAGGAATTAGCTAAAAATTTGGTGAAAAATGTTATCAATGTTTTAAATGAGATGATGGATGATTATAAAGATTTAAATGAAGATAAATCAAAAGATGATGATTTCTCTTCTACTGTGTTGAAGAATAATGATGATTTCTTTGATGGTAGTGATACTTATGTTGATGATTTTTTTGTTGAATTGGAGAAAGAACAAGAAGTTGCAGCTTTGGAAGAGTTGGATAGGTAATTGGAGGAGAAACTTGAAAAAAATAGAATTGATTTTGATCTTCTAAACTGGTGGAAAGTAAATGAGGTTAGGTGTCCTTCTTTGGCAACTGTAGCAAGGGATGTATTTGCTATCCAAGCATCTAGTGTGGCCTATGAATCTACATTTAGCATTGGGGGGAGAACTTTAGATAAATTTAGTAGTTCTTTAACATCTATTACAGCTGAAGTTCTCATATTTCTAAAAGATTGGTTGTGACGCTCAAACAAACCTATTGAAATTGAAGAATTAGTTCAAGACCTTGATGATAATGAATCAGTTTACTATACAAATCTTGTAAATTTTAATTTAATTTTTACTTATTTTATTCATTCAATTTAATAAAAATATATTCAATTACAATTTTCAGAGGGGTCACAAGATCCAAATATTCTTCTAACTATAGTTGTCCAACTAAATTTGGAACGGGTGTATATTATTTTATAAGGTAATATTTTGTTTGTTTATAACTCTTTCATCTTAGAAATTTATCTCTACATGATTAATACGTTTTCATCTTTGGTTGTCCTTCTACAGTGGAGGAAGAAAAGGGAGGAGTTGTAAAAGAGATAATTTATTGGGTATAGATTTTCATTGCTATTCTTGGATGGACCTTTGAAATGATTATTATCATGGTTGTTATTAGTTGTATTTATTTTGTTATATTAAGTTGCCTAATTTTAGCAATTACTTAAGTAGTAATTGATGCTACCAATGTTTGTGGTCATCTTTAGCTATTCCTTAATATTTTTAAGTAATTGTTTAAAAAATGTAGTATTGCTAATATGGTTAACTTACACTCTGCTGAACAAAGCCAACTTGTGACAAAACAAAGAACCAAATTAAGCACACAACTCGGTCCCGTTCTATTTAACATTTCTATTCTTTTCTGGACATCAAAGCTTTTGATAAGGTAATGGAACTCGTTTGTGGTATTCAGCCTTGTTGACAAAACAAAATTGGCCCAATTTGAGTTTGAAAGATACATATATAAGGAATGATAAATGGTACAACAAAAGGTTTCTATATGAACTAACTTGGCCGGTTTGAAAAAAATAAATTGAAAAAAATGTCTGAACTCCTTTCCATCCCGGAACCGTTTTCTCCTCCCCAAAATCCCGGATCTCCATCCCATCCCGATATTTTCAACCTATGGGAGGGGTCTGGATCTTCAAAAAAAATCTCCGAACTATGGGAAGGGACTGTAGATTTGTAATCCCCATCCTGTCCCGTCCCAATACACCCCTAGCATTTAGTGGTTTATAGGTTTTATTGAAAAAATAAAATAACAAAAAATTTATTTTTATTATTTTTTGATATTTTCAATGGTTATGACCATTGAAAATATAATAATTTTTAAATTTTTTTCAAATATGAATAGAATATTTAGTTATACTAATCATTATATTTATATATTATATAAATTCAATATAATGAATTTTATTGATAAATAATCTAATAATAATCATAAAAATATTATTAATTATTCATTAATAATAAGATAGATATTAATTAAAATAAAATTACAAAACTTAAAATGATTCAGAAGCAAAGAAAAATATATTACTATATAATAATTTTTTGTTTTTGAATTTTTTTTATTAAGTTTATCTATATTTTTTTGATGAAAAATAATTTATATTATTTATCTTTGTCTAACTCATAATTTATTTTGTAATTAATATTTATATTTAAATAAAAAAAATTAATAAATAAAATGAATATTTAAAATTATAATAAAAAAATGAAATTTATTATTTATTATTTAGAGATACTGATTTAATTTAAATTAGATCTGTCTCACTAATAATTTATTTTGTAATTAATATTTCTATAAAAATAAACTAATAAATAATTAAAATAAAAATTTAAAATTATAATGAATAAAAATTAAAATGAGATTTAAAATTTATTATTAAAGTATACCAGTTTAATAGTTTAAGTATTTAGAGGTTTTGTCATTAGGAGTTTAGCAATTTATGTTTTTAGGCTTTTAGTGGTTTATAGGTTTAGGATTTAAAGTTTAAAGTTTTTGGTTTTTTTTTTGTTTTTTATTGGAAAATGCACACTTTATTTATCATTTAGGCACACAACTTACAAGAAACTAAAATGCTGACTAATTTAGGCTAGCCCACCAAATCTTATGCACCTTAATGATTCTATGCATAAAAAACATAAAAAAACATAATACCTAATAATTCCAAGTGTACGAATACAACTAAAATCACCTCGCATTCCCAGACTTCAGAGTTGGCATTGAGTCATTATGCACACTGCGTCCTTTCCATTCGGATTCATCCAAGCCTTTGGGAGGAACCTGAATGATGCACCATATTAAAACAATGCAAATATAAGATTGTGCATGTGTGTGAAATGCAGCATCAAGCATTTGCCTATGTCATTGCTATGCAATGGAATACATTTAAAACTGAATACCAATAAATCCACAAATCCATATCTATGGCACTTTGTCATTTCATTCTCACCACTGAATTCCACATTCTTTTGCTTCAATGATCCTCAAAAGAGTATCTCTTGGGTTAGAATGCTTCCTCCTCGAGCTCCAAGAAGTGGCTATTTGTTGCACCGACAAAATATCAAAAAATATGCATGCAACGGTGTGCATGTATGATGAAGTCCATCTCATAGTCTAATCATCTACGCGTACAACCAAGCTAGAATTCAAGTAAAATTACAAAATGCTCTAAAGATGGGTCTTCTGCTTCTAGGAGTGTAGCATCGCCTAATGTGTATTTACAAAATGCATTAATGGGTCCCACTTAGAGATACTCATGGGTCCAGTTGCCCTCATTGAATGCTACATAGAGAACAGACAAGATTTTGTGTGTGAGTATGTCATGATCCGTCTATATAAGTACATGGTGCATACAAAGTCCAAAATACAAATAAGACTACAAACATAAACTACAAGTTTGAATCTTTTGCTTTTGTGTGGCTGGTCTGGACTCCATTGCTTGCTGGCCCTGCTTGGTGATGCTTCAGATTTTGGCGGTTCTCCAATTAATTATGGAATACCCACTACTCTTGTTGGGTGATGGTTGGGTGCCCTCTATGCTGCCTGATAGAGCTAGTGGGACCCACTCCTAGCAACTCCTGGGTATACTCCCGACCACTTTGCTCGGTCTCGTAGTTGTTTGAATGTTATCATCCCGACTTGCTAGTGGAGCCCTCTACAAGCTGGTGGCTCATAATTTTAGCTACTTCCAGGACTTGCTGGCCCCTCTAAATGCTACACCAAAATGGACAAGAATATTTGCACGTGTGTACTGTGGTCCGTCGCTATGTGTGTCTGGTTCAACAGTATCATGGTTTAGGAGTTTAGTAATTTAAGTATTTAGGTATTTTGTGGATTATAGGTTTTATTTAAATAATTAAATAACAAAAAAATTATTTTTATGATTTTTTCTCATTTTCAAGGTTATAACCATTGAAAATATTATAATTTTTAATTTTTTTTCAAATGTTAATACAATATTTAATTATAATAATCATAAAAATTAAATATCATGTAAATTCAATATAAATAATTTTATTCATCGATATTATAATATTGATCATAAAATAGATTAAAAAACTATTATATAAGATCTATATTAATTAAAATATATTTGCAAAACCTAAAATGATTTAAAATCCAAGTAAAATATATTACTAAATGAAAAATTTTTTATTTTTAAATTTTTGAATCTTTTTAATTGCTTATAAATTTTTTTTATGAAGATAAATTATTTAAATTATATTCGTCTCATTCATAATTTTATTTTGCAATTAATCTTTCTATAAAAAGAAACTAATAAATAATTAAAATGAATATTAAAATTATAATGAATATAAATAAAAATGAGATTTATGATTAATTATTTAGGTTATACCGGTTTAATGGTTTAAATATTTAGTAGTTTAGGAGTTTAGTGATTTAAGTGTTTAGGCATTTAGTGGTTTATATGTTTTATTAAATAATGAAATAACAAAAAAATTATTTTTCAAATTTTTTATCAATTTTGAAGGTTATACCTTTATAAATATAATAATTTTTAAATTTTTTTCAAATGTAAATGCAATATTTAGTTATAATAAACTTAATAATTATATATCATTTAATTTAAAATTAAACAATTTATTGATAGATATTAATAAACTAAATATAAATATAAATATAATAATGATCAAAAAATAAATTAAAAAACTATTATTTATTGATAGATATTTATATATTATTTATAAATACTTAAACCTTTAAAGATGGTTTAAATGTTTAAGTATTTAAGGGTTTTGGGGGTTTGGGGTTTAAAAGTTTAATGCTTTAAGCATTTAGGCATTTAGTAGTTTATAGGCTTTATATAAACAATAAAATAACAAAAAAATTATATTTATGATTTTATCTCATTTTCAAAGATGATAACTTTTAAAATTATAATAATTTTTAAATTGTTTTCAAATGTAAATATAATATTTAGTTATAATAATCTTAATAATTATATATCATATAAATTCAATATAAATAATTTTATTGATAAATATTCTAATAATGATAAAAAAATAGATAAAAAATCTATTATTAATAAGATATATATCAATTAAAATATAATTACAAAACATAAAATGATTCAGAAGCAAAGAAATATATATTTCTATATAATAATTTTTTGTTTTGAAATTTTTTTTTCTTTTAAAAAGTTTATGTATATTTTTTTGATGAAAAATAATTTATATAAATTATATCTTTCTAACTCATAATTTATTCTGTAATTAATATATTTATAAAAATAAACAAATAAATAATTAAAATGAATATTTAAAATTATAATGAAAAAAAATGAGATTTATTATTTATTATTTAGGGATACTAGTTTCATTTAAATTAGATATTTCTCACTAATAATTTATTTTGTAATTAATATTTATAAAAAAATAAACTGATAAATATTTAAAATAAAAATTTAAAATTATACTGAATAAAATTTAAAATGAGATTTATGATTTATTATTGCTGTATACCAGTCTAATAAATTAAGTATTTAGAGGGTTTTTAATTTAGAATTTTAGTGGTTTATAACTTTTATTTAAAAAAATAAAATATCAAAAAAAAATTTTATAATTTTTTCTCATTTTCATAGGTTATAACCTTTGAAAATATAATAATATTTAAAATTTTTTGAAATGTGAATACAATATTTAGTTATAATAATATTAATAATTATATATCATATAAATTCAATATAAATATTTTTATTGATATATATTATAATAATAATCAAAATTAAATTAATAAACTATTGATATTAAGATAGATTTTAATTAAAAAATTATTACAAAACCCAAATTGATTCAAAATTATAGGAAAATATATTTCTGGATAACAATTTTTAATTTTTAAATTTTTACTTCTTTTATAAGCATATAAATGTTTTAAATTATATTTGTCACACTCATAATTTATTTTGTAATAAATATTTCTATAAAAATAACTAAATAAATAATTAAAATGAATATTTAAAATTATAATAAATAGAATTAAAAATTAGATTTAATAATTACTATGTAGTATATAGTGAATTTATATATCATATAAATTCAATATAAACAATTTTATAGATAAATATTCTAATAATGATCAAAAAATAAATTAATAATCTATTATTAATAAGATAGATATCAATTAAAATATAATTAGAAAACCTATAATGATTCAGAAGAAAAGCAAAATATATTACTATATAATAATTTTTTGTTTTGAAATTTTTTTTTCTTTTAAAAATATATCAATAATTTTTTGATGAAAAATAATTTATATAAATTATATTTGTCTAACTCAATTTATTTTGTGATTAATATTTATTTATAAATAAACAAATAAATAATTAAAATGAATATTTAAAATTATAAGAAAAAAAAAATGAGATTTATTATTTATTATTTTGGGATACCGGTTTAATTTAAATTAGATCCGTCTCACTAAAAATTTATTTTGTAATTAATATTTCTTTAAAATAAATTGATAAATAATTAAAATAAAAATTCAAAATTATACTCAATAAAAATTAAAATGAGATTTATGATTTATTATTAAGGTATACTAGTTTAATGATTTAAGTATTTAGAGGTTTTGTCGTTAAGAGTTTAGCGATTTATGTTTTTTGGCTTTTAGTGGTTTATAGGTTTTATTTAAAAAGATAAAATAACAGAAAAAATTTCTATAATTTTTTATCTTTTTCATTGGTTATAACATTTGAAAATATAATAATATTTAAAATTTTTTGATATTTTAATACAATATTTTGTTATAATAATATTAATAATTATATATCATATAAATTTAATATAAATAATTATATTGATAGATATTATAATAATGATCAAAAATTAAATTTATAAACTATTAATATTAAGATAGATATTAATTAAAAAATATTTACAAAACCTAAATTGATTCAAAATTAAAGTAACTTATATTACGTGATAATAATTTTAATTTTTAAATTTATACTTCTTTTATAAGCATATATTTTTATTAGATAAATAATATATCATTTAAATTATATTTGACCCACTCATAATTTATTTTGTAATAAATATTTTTAAATAAATACACTAATAAATAATTAAAATGAATATTTAAAAATATAATAAATAGCAAAAAAAAATAAATTTATTAATTATTAAATATTTTTGCGGTTTAATGGTTTTTTATGTATTTAGGCATTATGGGCTTTAGGAGTTTACTAATTTAACTTTATATGCATTTAGTAGGGGTGCCCACGAGACTCAGAGATTCATGACCCGACCTGAAGTCTTGTCCCGAAAGAATCGGGACAGAGAAAAATCCGTTGACTTTGACTTTTTCAGTTTCGTTCTGTCATGTATTTTTTATTTAGGGACGGTTCTGGATCTTAAGTTTTATCCATCCCGAGAACCATCCCATCCTAAAAAACTGATACTAGAACCAAGAATATATATATATATAACATGAAGATGCCACCAATTCCGCTACTGCCCATCCACTTCCTAATGTACTTATTGATGTTCCGACGAGTTCTCGGCCACCTCACGCCGTTCCAGCCGTGTTCAGTTAGGTCCAGCCATTGTCCTTCGCACTTCTGGTTTCCTCCACCGTGTCTCAGATGCCACCAGCCTTTTGGTTTGTTTTTCTGACGAGAATTGAGTGATTAATTATTATTATTATTATGTGTTTCAGTCAGTTTTGTTAAGTATTGGCTGTGGTGTTTTGGTCGGGCCGAATGAGTGGGCTGAATGTGTTAGAGTCAGTTTTGTAGAGCTTTCTAGTTTGAAATATTTATATATATTTATGCATAACATATCATATTAATTAATGGCAATGCAGATGGCACAATCCAACGGTAAACGAAAAATACTATAAATTAAAGATGATCACATCTCAAATGATCAAAGTATTGGTAAATCCAATCATCATCTTTTCACGAACCCTCCTATTGTTACGGCAGGTTCTTAAATTCCAATTTTAAAAGAAAGTCAAGGTACATCTGAACCTCACGCTTATAAAAAGTATAAGTCGGCTATTTGGAAAACTTATGAGATATTAGTTGATTCAGAGGGAAATAAAACTGGTAGTGTATCTTGTATATGGTGTAGGGAAAGAATATTTGGCAAAAGTGATCAAGGTACTTCAGGTTTATGGAAATACTTGAGAGAGACTTGTAGAAAATTTCCACACAAAAGAATTAATAGAAGCTCACAAAGGTAAAGACAAGTCATAATCTTTGTTGAGTTTCACTAAAGGTACTAGTTCATAAAATAACAAATTAACTTGTTGGCAATTTGATCAACAAATAGTTAGGGAGGCTTTGGTGAAAATGATCATAAAAGATGAATTTCCTTTTTGTTTTGTTGAGAGGGATGAGTTTATTGAGTTTTGTGTAGTTGGTGTGCCTCAATTTAAAATTACATCTAGGCACTCTATAATGGGGGATTATTTTTCTTTATTTGTGAAGGAAAAGAAGAATGTATTTGATAGCATATAATCTCATAGTTGTAGAGTTTCATTGACTTTCGACACTTGGACTAGCATTCAAAATTTGTCTTATATTTGTTTGACTGTTCATTTCATTGATTATCAAAGGAATATGCATAAAAGGCTTTTGAACTTTTGCATAATTAAAAGTCATTCTGGAGTTAATATTAGAAATACTATTGAGTTTTGCATGAATGAATGGGGTTTGAGAAAGTTGATGTGCATTACTGTTGACAATGCATGAAATAATGATGTTGCAGTTGAACAATTGAAAAAAAGGCTAGTAAAGAAAAGTGTTGTACCTTTGAGAGGCGCGCATTTTCATATGAGATGTTGTGCTCATATCCTAAACTTAATTATCAAAGATGGCATTGCAGTAGTTGAGTATGCTATTCAAAAAATTAGAGGTGTGGTGAAATATGTGAGGAGCAGTCCTAAAAGATTAGATATGTTTAAGTTATGTGTTGAATAAGCAAACATGACATATGGATCTTCATTGCAATTAGATTGTCCTACAAGATGAAATTCAACTTATTTGATGCTACAAACTAATATAATATATCAAAAAGAATTTGATATGTTGGAGGACAGATACAAAAGGTTTTTGAAGGAGTTTGGTTCAAACGTTCCAATAGAGAGAGACTAAACAAATGCCAAAATTTTGGCTCGTTTCTTTAAAACTTTTTATGAGGTAACTTGTAAATTTTGTGGCTCATAATATTCTTCATGTAGTGTTTATTTTCATGAGATTATTCAAATTTCGAAAAAAACTTGAGCTTTGTGAAAATAGTAGAGATACAATGGTGTCTGAAATGGGTATGAAAATGAGGCATAAATTTAACAAATATTGTGGTTCTCTTTAGTCAACAAATATCATATTTTTTGTCGCAGTAGTGTTGGATCCTAGATATAATCTCAAATATCTCAAGGTTAAGAACACTTAGCATTATGGAGAGGAATTGGATAAAAATTTGGTGAAAAATGTTATAAATGCTTTAAATGAGATGATGGATGATAATAAAGATTTAAATAAAGATAAATCAAAAGAAGATGATTTCTCTTCTATTGTGTTGAAGAAAAATGATGATTTCTTTGATGGTAGAGATAATTTTGGTGATAATTTTTTTTGTTGAATTGGAGAAATAACAAGAAGTTGCAGCTTTGGAAGAGTTGGATAGGTACTTGGAGGACAAACTTGAAAAAAAATAGAATTGATTTTGATCTTCTAAACTGGTGGAAGGTAAATGAGGTTTAGTATCCTTCTTTGGAAAATGTAGCAAGGGATGTATTTGCTAACCAAGCATCTACTATGGCCTATGAATCTACATTTAGCAATGGGGGGGAGAACTTTAAATAAATTTAGGAGTTCTTTAACACCTATTACAACTGAAGTTCTCATATGTCTACAAGATTGGTTGAGAAGCTCAAACAAACCTATTGAAATTGAAGAATTAGTTCGAGACCTAGATGATAATGAATCAAGTTAGTGTACAAATCTTGTAAATTTTAATTTCACTTTCACTTATTTTATTCATTCAATTTAATAAAA
This sequence comes from Sapria himalayana, assembly GCA_029783825.1. Classification (NCBI taxonomy): domain Eukaryota; kingdom Viridiplantae; phylum Streptophyta; class Magnoliopsida; order Malpighiales; family Rafflesiaceae; genus Sapria; species Sapria himalayana. Next base: position 27,697 of record JAREIK010008858.1, read on the forward strand.
ATATGGTTCAATTACAATTTTCAGAGGGGTCACAAGATCCAAATTTTCTTCCAACTATAGTTGGCCAAATAAATTTGGAATGGTTGTATTAAATTTTATAAGGTAATATTTTGTTTTTTTATTACTCTTTCATCTTAGAAATTTATGTCTACATGATTAACACGTTTTCATCTTTGGTTGTCCTTTAATAGTGGAGGAAGAAAAGGGAGGAGTTGTAGATGAGATAATTAATTGGGTTTGGATTTTCGTTGCTGTTCCGGGACAAACCTTTGAAATGATTATTATCATGGTTGTTATTAGTTGTATTTTTTTTTGTTATATTAAGTGGCCTAATTTTAGCAATTACTTAAGTAGTAATTGCTGATAGCAATGTTTGTGGTCATCTTTAGCTATTCATTAATATTTTAAGTAATTGTTTAAAAAATGTCGTATTGCTATTATGATTAACTTTCACTTGGCTGAACAAAGCCAACTTGTGACAAAACAAAGAACCAAATTAAGCACACAACTCGATCCCATTCTATTTAACATTTCTATCCTTTTTTGCACATAAAAGCTTATGACAATGTAATGGAATTTGTTTGTGGTATTCAGCCTATTTGACAAAACAAAATTAGCCCAATTTGTGTTTGAAAGATACATAACTAAGGAATGATAAATGGTACAACAAAAGGTTTCCACATGAACTAACTTGGCCGGTTTGAAGAAAATAAATTTAAAAAAAATGTCAAAACTCCGTTCCGTCCCGGAATCGTTTTATCCTACTCAAAATTTCTGATCTCCATCCCGTCCCGTCCCGATATTTTCAACCTATGGGATGGGTCTGGATCTTCAAAAAAAAATCTCCGAATAGTGGGAATGGACTGGAGATTTGTAATCCCCATCCCGTCCCGTCCCATGAGCACCCCTAGCATTGAGTGGTTTATAGTGTTTATTTAAAAAATAAAATAACAAAAAATTTATTTTTATTATTTTTTGATATTTTCAAATGTTTTAACCTTTGAAAATATAATAATTTTTAAATTTTTTTCAAATGTAAATACAATATTTAGTTATACTAATCATTAAATTTATATATTATATAAATTCAATATAAACAATTTTTTTGATAAATATTCTAATAATAATTAAAAAAAATATTAATATTCCATTAATATTAAGATAGATATAAATTAAATTATAATTACAAAACTTAAAATGATTCAAAAGCAAAGAAAATATATTACTATATAATAATTTTTGTTTTTGAATTTTTTTTTTCTTTTAATAAGTTTATCTATATTTTTTTTGATGAAAATTAATTTATATAAATTATATTTGTCTAACTCATAATTTATTTTTTAATTAATATTTATATAAAAATAAACAAATAAATAATTAAATGAATATTTACAATTATAATTAAAATAATAATAATGATATTTAATCTTTATTATTTGGGTATACCAGTCTAATTTAAATTAGATGTGTCTCACTAATAATTTATTTTGTAATTAATATTTTCAATAAAAATAAACTAATAAATAATTAAAATAAAAATTAAAAATTATACTGAATAAAAATTAAAATGAGATTTATGAATTATTATTAATGTATACTAGTTTAATATTTTAAGTATTTAGAGTTTTTGTCGTTTATGACTTTAGCGATTTATGTTTTTAGGCATATAGTGGTTTAATGGTTTTATTAAAACAATAAAATAACAAAAAAAATTGTAATTTTTTCTCATTTTCATAGGTTATAACCTTTGAAAATATAATAATATTTTAAATTTTTGAAATGTGAATACTATGTAAAATTATATTAATCTTACTAATTATATAACATATAATACAATTTAAATAATTTTAATGATAGATATTATAATAATGTTGAAAAATTAAATTAATAATCTATTATTAATAAGCTTGATATTAATTAAAAAATATTTTCAAACCCAAATTGATTCAAAATTAAAGTAAAAAATATTAATGGATAATAATTTTTAATTTTTTAAATTTTACTTCTTTATAAGCGTATATATTTTTTGATTAAAAATAAATTATTTAAATTATATTTGTCACACTCATAATTTATTTTGTAATAAATATTTTTATAAATAAACTTTATAAAGAATTAAAATGAATATTTAAATAATAATAAATTTAAATATAAATTAAATTTCTTAATTATTAAGTAGTATATAACAGTTTAATGGTTTATGTATTTAGGCATTACGAGCCATAGAAGTTTATTGATTTTACTGTGTA
>JAREIK010008859.1:0-81245 GCA_029783825.1 Sapria himalayana
AATAAAAATAATACTTAAAAGCTCAAGAAAAGAAAATAATAATACAAGTAAGCTGGAACTAAATTGTTGAAAATGTAATAGAGCATAACATTTCAATAGGGACTGCCAAAACAAGCCAATTCAATGAGAGCTGGCTAGGCAAACAAGCATCAATCCAAGGGTGAGGTTCATTTTGCTTATGTTTGTATCGCTCATATTGAAAGGACAATTCGTATATTGGCACATACACATCAAATCACATGACTCTTCATCAAAATTAGTTTAGCCAATATGAAATATTTTATGAAAGATATGTAACTATGAGATATGACCTATCAATAAAGATAATTGACCATGAAAAAATAATATTAAGAATGCATAATAAAATAATCAAATATCTTATAATGTTAATGCACATTTCTAGTATAAGTATGAATCCAATCTATATAGTATAGTGATAAATGATGGTGTAGAGATATCAAACGGGTTGGGCAGCTCGAGCACAGCCCGATAACCGGCACGGCATGGTCTAGAACCATGCCTTGGGTCAGACTAGGCTACCCCTAGGCATGGTTTGTGCCTTACCGAGCCAGGCACGACCCATGTGACTAGGCAAAAGGCACGGTAAACGAACCCAAGTGACCGCCCGACAAGATCCCCGTTAGGGGATCATTCGGCATGATTTAGGTTTTTTTTAATTCAACTAATTCAATAGTCGAATCGATCGAATTTCGAGTTTCGACTGCCTCTTCATGGAGCAGTCCATTTTTTTAAAACAAAGTGGTCATGTGACCGATTTTAATTGGTTAGCCATGTGACAACATTTTTTAAAACAATTCGACCACCCCTTTACGCACGGCACGGCCAACATTACCGTGCCCACCATGCCGTGTTGGGTCGGGGTCACAAGCAATGTGACATCCCTAGCACGATAAAAAATTTTAACCATGTCATACACGATACAGCATGGTACTCGATTAGGCTAAGAAAAAATGAGTTATGCAAGCATGGCATACCTGTTTGACACCTCTATGATGGTGTGAGATTTTCTTGTGATGACAAATATTACATGATGACGCAATGTGCAAGATTAATTGAATGGGGAATATGGTGTGAACCTTTTGAATTTGTTGGAAAGCACCATCATGATTTCAGGTAATAAATTATTAGCTTCTAAAAGAAGGAAGGAATGAAAAACAAGCAAAACATAGAGAAGAATTTTGTCCATGAAGAAGAAATCCACTCGGGTATAAAGTTACGATAGGATCAAGTAATGAGGTATGAAAACATGTCGTGACAGAGTCCAAACTGATCATGAGAGATTGAAAGTTGTGACTGTAATATATGAAGTCGCGACAAGAGAACAAATAACCCATAAAAAATTAAGACCCATAATAGATAAATTTAAAGTCACGATAGAAAATCAAGTTTTTCATGAGAAATATACTATCACGATAGAGTTTGAAGTTGACATAAAAACATGAAGTCACGACTTTGGAATACATTACCACAACATGGGATCATATTATGACAACAATAACTCGGGCATATCAATGAGAAAATCTAAAAATCATATACTCAATGAGCATTGCGTAAGTACCAGATTGTTCAGAAAGATTTGACTTTTATGATGACTGCATTTACCTAAAGTAAAAATGAGTAAAATTCAAAATTACAATATGATTAACTGTAATATTGGACTTGATTCATAGTGATATATTCGAAAAAATATCAAGAGACATTACTTGAAAGATCAAAGTATTATAATTATTTTGCAGATAATTTCTCTGGATATATATGAGTTTTCTTAATTAAAAAAAATTAAGGTACTAGAAAAGTTAATTAAATTCAAAACACTAATAAAGAACCATACTAATAATAGGATAAAAATTCTACAAACAAATAATAGTGCAAAGTATTTTCCAGTAGATTAGTTCTGTATTGAGCAAGGCATTATCAGACAAAATACGATCATGATGATACCATAACAAAATATAGAGATGAAAAAACTGAACTGAATATTAATGAAAAAGACAAGATATATGAAAAAATGAGCAAGCTTGAAACCAAAATTTTGGACAGAAACAGTCACCACGATATGGTACATGAAGAACCATACTCATACATCAACGGTGAAAGATAAAATACTATTTAAAATGTTGCATAGGAGGAAGTAGAGCGTGGCTCATCTTCAAATGTTTGGATATAATGCATATGCGCATGTGCTGAAGAAAATAATAAATAAATTGAATTTCAAATAAATAAAGTGTAAGATCATTAGCAACAAGGAAATCATCAAAGACAATAAACTTTGAAACTTAAAAAAGAGAACAATAATTTTTAGTCAAGATATACTGTTCAAAAAATACAATAATAAAAAGATTCCTAGAAATCATGACAAGGTTGACAGTTCTGAGACAACGGAATCATGATATGGTAGTGTGTGTAACAATACGTCAAGTATCAAAGTCAGAGCCCAAGTGTGGTTGGGTCACTTTACACTTGGCATGAGGATGTGTTTGGGACTCGAACATTTAGTGTAATTTGCTAAAATATTTTTTTAGTGATCAAGATTACCTCAGTATACATTCTTATTTCATTATTAACATCTCACAAAAGAGATGTTTAATGTGAATAAAACATGAAGAATAAATTTATTCACGGTAACCTTATATATAACAATCATTAATTTCAAGTGGTACAGTTTGCCACCATGTGTAGATTACATAAAGTATTATAAGACATGAAATAGTCCTCAAAAGTCTAATTTATAAGATTTTCTTAAAAATCACATTATTTAGTATACACAAATATATTACATATTTCCTTTATTTTTCAAGAGGAATTTTAAAGGCAAACTACTTTTATTTAACATACATGTAGATGATATCATAATTATGAAAATTGATGAGTTATAGATTATCCAAATTAAGAAATATATTTAGTCACAATTATAAATAGAGAATCTTATGAAGTTCAAATATTTTTTGATATAAAAATTATTTATTCTATGGATGAAATTATCTTGTCACAAAGAAGATATGCACTTCATACTCTTGTAGAAATTAGACTTTTAGATTGCATCCAGATAGGTATTGTATTGATTCAAGTATTAATTTTATTTCTGACAAGACTCATTCAGTCAATTCTATTACTTATTGGAGAATCATTGGAAAATTAGATATGCGAATATATCAGATATAACATATGCAATTAATATACTAAATTATTTTTTAGATTCTCATCAATAAGTTCAATTAAGCCATAGTTTTTTTGAATATTAAGGTATGTGAAGAAGTATTTGGGTTTCAAATCATTTTTAGAGATCAATAATATTTACAATTAATCATGTATTTAGATTCAAAATTATCACCAGCATATGTCAAGAGGAGGTCCACGACTAGAGGTGCTAAAGAGATGAGATAACTTACGAGCTACTCGAATTCAACTCAGTCAATTTTGTCAAAACTCGATTCGTGTGAGCTCGACTCGAAATATTAACTAGTTAAGTCAAGCAACTCGTAACTTGTCTCGAAAAGCTAGCAAGAAACTCGAATATTTTTGTTTATAAAATTTTAAATATATTTTTTTAATTTTATATCTCTACTTTAGAGAATGACATAAATAATATATCTCTATTTTTTTATTCTTAAACAATCATATATTTTTATTATTTATTTAGTTATAAATATATTTATTTTAAAAATAATTAATTTTCTTTAAAGAAAAAATATAAAGGAATAGGATATTATTATATAAATTATATTAATAAGTTAATACTATAAACGAGATACACACGCACGCACACACACACACACACACATATATATATATATATTCCATACACAAATTCTCCTGAAATTAGATATATAATAATTAGAGGTTCTAATAAAATGAGACAACTCACGTGCTACTCAGACTCGACTCGAACAAAACTTAGTCAAAACTCAACTCGAGTAAGTTCAACTCAAGCTTGAGCTCGACTTGAAAAATTAACGACTTGCCTCGAGCTTAATTGAACTCAAACTCGACTCGTATCATTAGCACCATTATCCACGACAGAGTAATGTAATTTTCTTGAAAATAATTATCTCTTAGAAAAAATAAAAGAGAAATAATTATTTTAATATTTAATAAAGACAAAATTTAAGGTGATGATGAAAATCAATTGCGAAATAATTTGTATTCAATATCTACTTGAGGAGATCATATATTCACTTTCATCTTCTACTACTATGTATTATAAGAACCAAATAGCAAGACACAACTTTTAATCTAATATTAAACGACTTGAGCAAAATAACTAACAAATATCTTCACAAATATTTTAAAAATACATCAATTTCTTTTCTCTCCTCCAATCTTAGAGTTCTAGACCTTTACGCATCAATTTAAAGGAAATGTTATAATTTACATCTTTATAACTTCTTTATTATTATTATTATTAGTTTTGTTTTATTGTAATATTGATGAAAGTACTAAACATATAGGTTATCCAAATCAATTTGCTTATTATATAAGAGTATTATTTACATGTTATTTACTAGATTTTTTAATTGAATAGTTTTGTTTATATGGATTAGAATTCAACAAAAAGATTTATAGTAAAGAATTTCTTTGTAAAAGCTAATAAAACTGGAAAAAACTTTGCCTTCTCTAAAGAATCATCAATTCCACTTCCTTCTCTTCAAAAATTCTATTGTTCCTTTCCATTTAGATTGTCCACCGTACCAACAGCATTATAGTTTTTCAAAGTGTGTCGTTTTGTTTGATCCAAAGCCTTCCATTTCTCCAACCCATGCCTCTATAAAATGAGCAAAGAAAACAACTTGAAAACAAGCCTCTCACAAAATAAAATCTGTCTTGATCTTGTAAATTTACTCAGATGCAATACAAAATAATCTTGTGTTTCCTCTTTTTAGAGATCAATTTTTGATGTGATGATAAGAACATTCACCCAAAGATAATAAACTGTCTAACATTCGAGACCTATCACCCACTACCTCCTCAATTTATCAGAAGTAAAGTTTGCCAAGATACATATCAGACTATGTGTTGAGCAAGAATCTTAAGCACTAGGTATGATTTTTGTTTTCTTTCCTTGCGCAGAGAACACACCAATCTATATTTTTTTTTTGCAAATATTTCTTGTTCTCTTATCAACAAAATTGACCCATTGTTAATTCTTAGACCAAGAATAAAAGTCATGGAGGAATTTAACTTTATTGATTTAGCACAACTTGTAGATTTATTATTTATGCCTAAATATATTATTTCATAGCACCCGATATATTGATTGCCCCAAACCATATGTGTGTGTGTGTGTGTGTGTGTGTGTGTGTAAAGATAGAGTGAATCGTATTTTTGGTTTTGAAAATTAATGAAAAATCTCTTTTTTTCTTTTTTTCTCACTTTCTTCTCCCTCTTTTTCATTGTCACCAGAACCCTAAAGAAGTTCCAGCCATGGTATGGTATCAGAGCACCATGTAAGCAAAGTAAGGGTGGGGCACATCATTTCATGTGGCGGTACATCTTCTGTAAGTGCTGATGAAGGTTTCAGTTGGCCCCATCAACAAAAGTGTCAATTTTTAGACAATTTTGATAATGATAATTTTAAATTTTTCACATCTAAAAAAAAATAAATTATAATATTTGGGCTTTCAAAAAAAAGTTTTAGGTTGATTTCAGTAGACTACGATAGTTTCCATGATGACTTCCATGGCAAGCCAACAGTTAGCCATCACACCATAGTAGTCAGCTTGTAGTGGAGACTGTGGCAACTATTATGATGTTTTTTGTGTGTGACATGAGATACTTTGTGATTGTGTGGGTTTTACACGTGAAGTTATTGATTTATTATTATTGAGATTTCGTGTAACATTGTGGATGAGTGAAATTTGTGTGGGACTATTAGAGATAATTCAGTAAAAATTTTAGATGAATAAATACTTATTATGAACTACTTCAATAAGAACATAATTTGTGGGACAATAATATGTAAGACATATATTAGATGAGTCACCACATGTCGAGATCGATGAATAGATAACCATGACACATAGTTCTTAATATATATATCACAGTCGATTCACTCGAATATCTCTAATATATTGATTCTTGCAACACACAAGAAAATTTGAGACTTATTTACATCGATATTCTCATCAATAACATTTCACATGTATGACAATATTACTCAATTGTTAATATACAAACTAGTTTATGGATTTAGTATTTACAGCAACATTATGATGCGACTTATTATGTAACTTATGATCATTATGATGCGACTTATTATATGACTTAAGATAGTTGTAAGAGAGGAGTATTAAGGGGATATATGTGTTGACAGATCAAATTATATTAATAAGTTTGTGTGATCAAGTTTATGATATTCTATACATGCATGCATTAAGAGAGCAATACATTATTTTGCATACTCAAATCATTGGTAAGAATTCACTCTCAGTCTTCTCAAATTTTACAAGATGATAATGCTTGTATTAACAACTATACTAAGATCGAGTGAAATTAAGATGATTAAACAGACTATTTTTTGATAGAGCTAGCATGTGTGATTTGAGTAGTAAAAAACTATGGATTTTGTGAGAGGTTAGGACACAATCAAGAAATATGCTACACTTTGCATCAAGATGTATGAAAACATTCTTGGCTTCAAAGGTTGCACATCATATTGTATGACCCCCTAAAGCTTTATATTCTACATGCATATCTACTGATATTGTTACACTTACTCAAATTAAGTACTCCAGATGCATTCCTTGAGTATTGCTTAGAGGATTCAATTGATGAAGCAGCCCGGGCACGGCCTATGGCACGGTTCAGTCATGTCTAGCCTAGCACGACATGGTCCAAAATAGTGTCTGGTCCTGGAGCATGTCGGCACGTGGCACGGCTCGTGCCGTTCTGGGCCGATGTGAGCCAAGACTAGTGTCGGACCAGGAATGACCTGCATGCCTAACCGGTGGCACGGTCCACTAACTCATGATCTGAGACCGGCTACGATCAAGTCATGGGTCACTGGTCAAGTCCATTCGAGTGACCACCAAATGGGACAAATTTTTTCTTTTAAAACCAGCCACATAAGCCAAATATTGCTTATGTGGCCATTCACAATTGAGCAGTCATGGATTCCTTGCTCCGCCTATTGCGTTTTAATACAATGGGCTCCAATAAGGATAGCGACAAACAGCATATCCTTGTCCAAGTCAGCCCATTTAATAAAAAATAAAAAATACAATAGCAAATTACAATAGTCGTCAAATTGATTCCAACAGTTATTGTGACTAAAATTCGATGATTATCATGATTCTGGTCATTTTTTTAATTAAAATAAATACATAAAAATATAAAAAACTATTTTTTTTAATTTTAATTTTCTTTTTCTTTATAAATAGATAAGATAAATTTAGATATTCATTTTCTATTTATTCTCGTCTCTCTGACTTTATCAGTCTCATTCAACATTGACATTCTCTTTCTAGTCTCTCTTTTTTAATATAAATATTACATAAACTATTTTTAAATTTTTTTTTATGATTTATGCTTATGCATACAGAATAAATGATTGACAATGATACCAACTATGGGTATGTTTGTATACACAGCAACTTATTTGCCTTGATGTTAGAATTTACAACAAAAATAGCTTGTGGTGTGGTGCTAGTTTTTTTGTTAGAGTGTAATTTGTGAGTTTTTTTTCTTTTATTTTCTAATTTATTTAAATAATATTAATTATTTAAAAATTATATCACATTAAATTTAATAATAATGAATATAATATTAGCATAGATTTAAATAACAATGATAACCCTACTAAAAAATCAACGACAAAAATAATATTTTTATTAATAGCCTCGACTCAAACTCATATATCACCTAAAAAAACATAAAACTAAGTGAACATTAATAGTATGAACACACTTTAAAATTAAAAAAGCTAAAATTTATAGAAATGTCGATAAAGAATTGGTACAATATATTTATTATAAAAATATATATATGTATAAAAGTGTGTGAGATTGAACACCTATAGAGGTATGCCGATCGATACACTAAAAAATATGGTACACTATATTAGATTCGAATCAAACCAAACTTAATGATAGAATCTTTCGAGTTGGATCTAATTCAGTTTCGTTGATCTCATGCATATATCATAATGATTTGAGATGAAAAGCATTGTTAAAATGATTATAATTATGAGTCTTTAGATTAGATTTTTAGAGAATTATAGGATACTCAGTATTATGAAGACCTGTTATCAATCTGTTTATCGTAAAATTCCTAAGTATACATGTAGGAATGATAAAATCTAATTAAATAATATTTGTGACATTTAATATATAGACTAGTCAAAATGATGCATCATTTATGTGTCTCACCACTCACTACGTAAATTATAAATGAAAACATAACAAAAAATTATTAAGATTTCTTGATAATTTCCATCCTCATGATGGTCCTACATATACAAGTGTAAGACATTGTTCTTAAGACTATAAAATTCAAAATAAAATATTTAATATAATTTTCAATAATATTTCTAATAATAAAATAACTATTAATATATTTGGTAGAAGTATTAAAGAAGAACCATTAGGTAAAATATGAATCATACCTACCTTATGTTGGAGTCTTATGTTGACTGATAACATGCTTACTACGTCAATAATAAAAATAACAAGCTTATTATTGATGATTCAGATCATAATACAGAAATTTTATTTATGAAATTCCTAAAAATTTTCTATTACACGACGAATATTTATTTGTCTTTGTACACTCATACTACTTGTAACATTAGTAATACTACTTGTAATACTATTTGTTTATGTACATATGTGACATTAGTAACATTAGCAAATATAGAAAGCACCGCGCATTTAATGTCATAGCTATTGAGATAAAAATTAAGTATTTGAAATACTAGTCTTTCATTCTAACTATATACTATTTGGCAACCTGTATGAATTTTAAGGTTAAGATAAAAGGGATAAAAAAATATTTTAATATATATATATATCTATAGAGGTGTCAAACGAGACGTGTCAAACCGGGCCGATCCCGTTATTAGCTGGCCCGACCGTGCTTCGTGCAGGGCCAGACACGGCATGGTTACCATGTCGTGCCCAGCTCGACACAGTTCTGTGAAAGTCATCCTTGCACGGGCCCACGGCACGAATCCGGCAGGTTCGGCCCGATCAGGCCGAACCCCTAATTTAAACAAAATTAGGGTTTCGGTGTGCGTCGTCGCGTCGCCGCGCAGCCAAACCCCAAATTTAAAAAAAACTAGGATTTCGGCGTGAGCCATCGCACCACCGCAAACCTAAAACCCTAATTTTTAAAAAAAATTAGGGTTTCTCGGCTCATGCCGAAGTACCGTGCCAATGGGCCATGGTACCGTGTCGGGCCAGGCACGGCACGAGCCCTAGTTGGCCTCGGCAAGGTTGGTGCCGTGGACCGGCACGAGCACGAGAAATTCTCGTGCGTGCCGACCCAGGCACGACTGAATCTAAAAAATTCTCGTGCTGGGTCGTGCCTAGTGCCTGACCGGGCTGACCCGGCCTGATTGACACCTCTACAAATCTACATGCATAAACCAAACACCAATCTAAAAAATTCATTCATGAAAAATTAACTTGCTTGTTTTTATGATATGACACTACGCATGGTAGTTATAGTCATACTTCAAATACGAACATTAATACCTTATTTGAAAATAATAACTTCATTCAATTAATGAAAGAAAAATGATGAAATAGTTCACAAATAAGAACGAACTACTTTGGTACTAAGATATCATCCTAGTACATGGTGATAATAAGAACTTTATAATTTTACTATAGTAGAAATTATACGAATCCACATATCTCATGTTATCAAGATAATACGAGATCTATTGATCACTCTAATTTCAAGCCTAATATCAGAGTTTACTATTTCTATAACAACCAATATCATTTCAAATAAGAGATCGAGATTATGACCAGATATCATAGAGATATTTACATAAATGAAAGACTAAAAAGATTCAAGATTTAGCATTCATGATAAGACGCAATATATAATGATGGATGATTATTCATTGTATGTGAAGATCAAAAATATTAAGGTCGCTAATAACATCTTCAGATGCATTCATGATGATAATCATAATGACGATCTACATCTTCATCCATAGTACTAATTATAAATATTATGTATTCTATTTATAGGTATCAAGTAGGCTGAGTGGTCAGGGAATGGCACAAGACACGGCTGATTGAGTCATGCCTAGCCCAGCACAACACGGTCCAGAACTGTCCCTAGACCTAGTTCATGTCGGGCTAAGGCACAGCTCGTGCCATGTTAGGCCCAAGGTTGTCATGCTACGTGTTTGGTCAGACATGATTTATATGCCTAGCTCATTGACACAGTCCACCGGCACGGTAACCATGACTTGCGTGTTTTTTCAAGTACAATACTTGCCACGTCCATGTGGTGGATAATTTTTATTAAACCCGACCTGCCACATTGATATTGCAGATGGCCTTGTCAAGATAGAAGTCCCAACAACTAAGAGTTGCGAGGCATCAGGCAAATGCGTACACGTGCCCGATAGCAAGAGTGACTACTATCACTGTATGGCACATGCGTTGAAGTTGCATTAAAAAAAATTATCTCAAGATCTAGGTTGTTGGAATTAATTCCAATGACTAGGGGTATAAATCCAATGGCTATCAAGTTTATACCCTATTATATATTTATAAAATGTTAAAATTATAAAAAATATTTATATTAGTTTAATAAGAAAAATCTATAAATATAGATTAAATATTTAGAATATTTCATTATCAGTTTTAAATCTCTCCTTTCTTATGCTTTATGCTCTCATTTCTTGTTCCTCTTTCTCATTCTCAAATATTAAATCATAATTTAGAGTTTTTTTGTTCTCTAGTTTTCTCTCTCTCTCTCTCTCTCTCTGAAAGACTACAGCTACGACTTTGCCCTTCGGAAGTTAGAAATTAGAACAAAATAACCCAAAATCAAATGCCTATAAAATAAAAACTAGAAGAAATTTAATTGTTTAAACTTACTTTAAGCTAATAATAAATAAAAATTCTAAGAGTATCAATAAAGAATTAACAAAATTTATAATTATCAAAAATTTACATGTAGGAATACACGAGCCACCTAAAGAGACATGTCAATCAATATACAAAAAAATAAGAAACATTATATTCAATGCAAATCCAACTGAACATGAGTGATATGATATTTGAAGTTAGATTCAGTTCAGCTTATTTGACCTCGTTCATACATCACAATGATTTAGGAAGGAAATTTATAACCAAACTAATTATGATCATTGGCATTTCAATTAAATTTTTAGATACTCCTAAGATAGTCAATATCATGCAGACTTACTATCAACCTAATTATCATATGATTCCTAAGTCCACAAGTAGGAATGACATAATTAAATATTATATATTTAAAAATTAATTTTAAAAAACCTTTTTTCCACCCTCCTCCTAATCCCCCTTATCAATCCCAAATACATACAACAAACTTTCACATTGATCAATCATCTTAGTAGTGATCATGACAAACACATTTAACTTTGAAATTTTAATAAGATCCAATACATTAGTGATAGTTTAAAACATATAAAGTTTAAAAATTATTTAATAATTAAAAATTTTAAAAATATACTGAAGTGATATCTATGACATCAAATATCTAAAGTCATAATAATGCATTATTTGCATGACTCACCACCCGCTATGTAAATTTTATATAAAAATTTAATAAAAAAATTTTAAATTTTCTAAGATTCTCCATCCATATGATAGCTCTACCATATATGAATTCATGACATAAATCATTAGAAATTATAATATTTATAATAAAATATTTAGTATCATATTAGCATGTTTGTTAGGAGCATTAGAGATAGGCCATTAGGTAAAATTTTTTGTATGAGGTACATCTATCACATTATTAACCTGATAAGACAAACGAGGATGATTATTTTTCCTACGGTAGAAAAAATAAAAAACACACTAAATTATCTTAAGACATTTAGTAGATAATAGGTGTTTAGTAATCTTTATTTGTTTGCGAGTCTAAAGAAGACATTCCTAAAAAAATGAAATATCATTAAATTTATATTTACCTTATGTTAAAGTCATGTATTAGATACAAATATGTAATATCCGACAACATCAACAAGTAAGAGTGAAACTTATTATTGATGACTTTAACTAAGATACAGAAATTTCTTTTATGAGATTCATAAAAAAATTATGATTAACAAACATGAATTCGTATGCATACACTCTCACTAGTTGTATTGCACCCAAATGCATACTCAATATTAGTAGTATCTTTAGCAAGTTTAGGAGTTACTCTACTTTTAGTGTAATGACTGTTGAGATAGAAAATAAATATTTAAAATACTAATTCATTATTCAATCTCTTTATTATATGACTGTCTACATATTTCTTAAGATTAAGATATAAAGAATAAATAATATTTTGACATATACATCCACATACATGAACCATGGCTAACGACCTAAAAAGTTCATTCACAAAAAATTAACTGACTTATTTATAATATACGAAACTAGGTATGGTTGAAGTTGCAGACAGATTCTGAGTACGAACATGAACACCATAGCAAAATGATGACTTTTCTAATTAGTTAGAAAGAGAAAAACAACTATATGGTTCATCAAACAAGAACAATTGTTTTGATACTTAGATATTAATTACTATATATTCATATCATATAATAATAACATGAAGCTTAATATTTTACTACGAAAAAAATCATATGAATCCATTTATCCCGTATTATCTAAGATGATATAGAATCTATCAACTCCTTCGGTATCTAGCATAACATTAAATTTTACTTTTTCTATTATAACCTATATCATTTCAAATAGAAGATCAAAATTACGATAATATATTATTTGAGAGACTTGCATGCATGAAAGACTAAAAAGATTTGAAAGATATTGAGGTCACTACTAGCGATACCATCAAACTCTTAAATGATGATAATAATTTGTATATAGACACTGATTGACATTAAGATTGATTATTGTTTGTTAATATTGTATTTATTTTATGATTATTATTTTAGTATGATACGATTCAATTTCAATACTATGATTATAATTTATAATTTTTTTTTGTTATCATTATTATTATTATTTATCATTTTTTTTATATTTTTCTCTTGGACCTTGGTTTAAAATACTAGCTCATCATTATGTTTAGCAAGTTTAATAATATGTTTAGTAAGTTTAAAATTTACTCTACATTTAGAATAAAGACCATTGAGATAAAAACTAAATATTTAAAATAATAGTCTATCATTCAATCTATTAATTATATGGCTGTCTGAATGATTCCTACGATTAAGATAGAAAGAATAGAAAATATTTTGACATATATATCCACATGCATGAACCATGACCGACAATCTAAAAAGTTCGTTCACAAAAAATTAACTAACTTATTTATAATGTACGAAACTATGTATGGTTGTAGTCGGACAAATTCTGAGTATGAACATTAACACCATATTTGAGACATTGGACTTCTTTATTTAGTTAGTAAGGAAAAAACATCTATATGATTCATCGAACAAGAGTGAGTTGTCTCAACACTTAAATATTGATTACTACATGATCCTATTATATAATGATAACATGAAGCTTAATATTTTAATATAATAAAAATCACATGAATTTACATATCTTATATTATCTAAGATGATATAAATCTATTAGCTCCTCTGGTATCTAGCATAATATTAAAAATTTATTTTTCTATTACAGCTAATATCACTTTAAATAGGAGATTGAAATTATAATCATATATCATTTAAGAGACTTGCATGCATAAAAGACTTGGAAGATATTGAGGTCACCACTAGTGATACCATCAAACTCTTACATGATGATAATTTATATACAGACACCAATTGACATTAAAATTGATTATTGTTTGTTGATATTGTGTTTATTTTATAATAATTATTTTAGTATGATACGATTCAATTTCAATACTATGATTATAATTTATGATTTTTTTTGTTATTATTTTTATTTATTATTTTTTTTTATGTTTATCTCTTTGACATTGATTTAAAATACTAGTCCATCATTATGTTTAGCAAATTTAGTAATATGTTTAGCAAGTTAAAAGGTTACTCTACGTTTAGTGTAATAACCATTGAGATAGAAACTAAATATTTAAAATAATAGTTAATCATTCAATCTCTTTATTGTCTGACTATCTGCATGAATTCTAAAATTAAGATAGAAAGAATAGAGAATATTTAACATACTTATCCACATGCATGAACCATGACCAACAACCTGGAAAGTTGATTCACAAATAATTAACTGACTTATTTATAATATACGACATAAGATATGATTGTAGTTGCAAAAATTCTAAGTACGAACATGAATATCATATTCGGGATGATGACTTCTCCATTTAGTTAATAATGAAAAAATAACCGTGTGATCCATCAAATATGAATGAGTTGTCTCTGCAATTAGATATTGATTACTACATAATACTATCATATAATGATAATATTAAGTTTAATATTTTACTATGATAAAAATCACATGAATCTACCTATCTCGTATTATATAAGATGGTATGAAATCTATTGACTCCTCCAATATCTAACATAGCATTACAATTTATTTTTTCTATTACAGCTAATATCATTTCAGATAAGAGATCAAAATTATGTCCAGATATTATATGAAAGACTTGCATGCATGAAAGAGAAGACTTGAAAGATAATGAGGTCACCACTAGCTATACCATTAAACTCTTACATGATTATGATAATTTGTATACAGAAACAAATAAATATTAAGATTAATTATTATTTGCTGATATTGTATTTATTTTATCATTATTATTTTGGTATGAAATAATTCAATTTCAATACAAAGTATGATTATGATTTATGATTTTTTTGTTTATTATTATATCATTTTTATTTTATGTTTGTCTCTTGGACCTTTATTTAAAATATAATTTTTATTTTATCTTTTACTTTACTTACATTATAATAGTTATACTTATGCTTCGTTAACGTTATGTCTGATGTGTGTTGTACATGTAATTATTTTTTTTTCTTTGTTTATTTATTTTATATTTTTTTTATGTTTCTATGATGATTAATCATCAGTGTGTTGTGGCGGTGGAGGTGGCAATGTACAATGTCTATGGTGATATTACCCACAAAACTAGCATAATCCAACACTACCTAAGATGACCCATCACGATAGGCACGAGTTTGCTTGAAATCATGCCGGTCATGTCATGTCATATCGAGCAAACTAAAAAATCATGTCGGGCCGATCCGAGCAATCTAAAAGTCATGTTAGGCCAATACGGCACAACTCCCATGTTAAGTCGTGCCCGACAATGCATGATGCCCCAACTGGGCCACCCAAAAACAAGTTATACCAGCACTGCACCGCCATTTGACACCTCTAATTTTATTGGATATTGGATTCGATTTCACTTAATAATTTTATCAATTTAATTTTGATATTTTTTTTATTTAATTTATGCATTATCTTTTAATTTAAATAAAATTAAATAATCATAATTTATAAATCATATTAGAGCAAAAAAGCCAATTCATGCTTGTCCGATCCGCCCAATTCAACCAAAACCAGCACGGCCAGTTCCAAACCTAGTATAATCTGGTATGGCCCGGCACAGCCCTGGACAATGCGGATCAACCATGTTGTGCAGGGCTGGCCGATTGGTTCTCATGTTATGCCTTGTTATGCACGACACTGTTGCAAGGTCATGCCACACTCAAATAGGTCATGTTGACATAACACGGTCCATTTGATACCTCTAATATTAATAAATCTAGATAAGATATTTCTACAATTTTTGTTTTTCTTCTAACATCTTCATTTCTAACACTTAGATCATCAAGAATCAATATTCACATCAGAAGTGATCGGACTCTCTACTTTGTTTTTAGAATTTAGAACTTTTAATATTGTCATTGTCAATAATATCAATCTATTAGCTATGAGCATGATAATATCCATGTTATATTGTTTCTTTGGACACGTGTTCTCTTTGTATTAGAATTTTATCATTATTTATTTTCAGTCATTATTGTACTAAGCAACTGACTTGTGACATTGATTTTTGTTTTTTATTTTTTGTATTGAATGAGATAATATATTTATCTTTACCCATGAAAAACTCTTTAGTATTTGACCATAACTGATCCATTGATTATACACTATGGGCTAAGACATTCAATATTGAATAAGCTAAATATTCTAAACTCGAGTATCAAAAGAGTAAATTCTATTGGCTGTAAGGATTGTCAATTAAAAAATATATTAAAACTTAACATCTAACATTTCAGGAGGATATTAGGAGAGATTTATTTTATTAATTTATTCATATGCTTGAGGACTTTGTATGATGACATGAGATATTTTTTATTTGTACTAATGATTATATTAAATATACATAATTTTGAATCTTCAAAAAGACATGTGAAATTTTATATATATTTATAAAATTTTATAAATGAACAAAAATTCAATTTGATTATTATAAGTGAAAATATTTTGAAATATGCTTCTCAATAGTTTTTATATTTTTTGGAAGAATATATGATAATTTATTAAACATCTTATTCTAGCACTCCTACAAATAATGAGATAGCTAAAAAAACTAATAGGAGTGTTCCAAAATATTTTTGGAGAGGAACAACATTAGCCACAAAACTTTATAATCAACCAGATATCATTTTCGATTCTCTTAGGTCATATCTCATAAACATAAATGAAAGAATTTTTTATCTTTTACACAAGATTTTAGAATATTCTTGTTTTGTTCAGATTCCCTCTCTAGGCTAAAAAAAATTTGTTGTTCATGTCTTTAAATCTGTCTTCATTGAGTACTCTAATACTTAAAAGAGATACATGCATTACCTACCAAAGACCAATGTGATCATTATATAGGTAGATATAATGTTCTTGGAGAAAAAATTCTTCTACAAGGACCTAAACTAAAAGAATATATTTTCAGACACCATAATAATATGATAGTTCACATGTTTAATTGTTATTTATTCATAAAGAGATAACAGTTAGTGTTGCTCCTTCCCTTACATTTGATACTAGTAACAAAGTTGATTTTGAGGAGAACAATGAAAACTCTCTACCTAGCAATAGTAAGGCTTCCCATAGAGCTTTTTGTCAAGAAGAAGAGTCTAGTATTAGTATCCTATAAAACATAAGATGTGAATCTTCTCCGAAAAAAGAGATGAGAACTAGAGAACTTGATGATTTCAATATAAAGATATATGGTAGATGAATACATCCATGACTTTTTCCTAATAAATCTCCTACCATGTCAACTGATCTAATTTAGAATAGTGACTTTGATCTTTTAATTGCTTTACAAAATTAACAAAGATCATATCCTAGTCAACACTCATTATCATAAGTATAGTCGTGTTCTATTTTTGTAATATGAATTCTAATTTTTTGTTATCTCTTAACTCTTGACAACAATATGATATTGATACTTTTTTGAAGCACTTAATCATCTAGGATGAAAATATGTTATGTTTGATGAACTTAATAAGATCACATCTAATCATATTTTTGATTTTGTTCTGTAAAATTCTGATAAGCTACTAATGGAATGTAGATAAATGTACATAGTGAAGATTGAACCTAAAAAAATGATCAACTCAAAGACATATTGATAGTTAGAAAATTTACACAGACTTGTGATAATAATTATTAAATATTTTTCCCTTATAGGCAAGATGGCCACTATTAGATTATTCTTTGTTGTTACATTCATGATTTCACATATGAACTATATATCAGTTAAATAGGAGAAATATGTACATTCATTGTAACCTCAAGAAAGATATGTTTATGCATAAATTGATCAATTAGATATATTTCGATTGAAATTATTCATACAAACTAAGTTTTATATAAAGAATATTTAACATCTAGATATTTCTTGAATACCAAGATCGAATATTCAAAAAATTTGATTTTTTTTTAAGATATATTGTATATAATTTATTTTGATTATCTGTTTTATATAACCAAATTATTTCTATTTTAATATTTTCATATAAGTGCAGGAAAAAAATTATTATGAGGTCAGAAATGCAGCAATAGCACAATAACGGAGGGTCAGCTGACCGGACCGAAAAAATTTTAGAGCAGTGTCTCGCGCCCTAGCTCATCCAAGTGATCTGACCACTCCGATTAATCAAATCAGAATTATATTAATATAAATTATATTTATTTTATGTTTTCGGGCTGCTAATTTTCGGGGTGTGGAACTATTCATCTCTTTCTCCTCTTCTGCATGATTTTATCGCGATTATTTCTACTACATAAACTATAAAAATTCTAGACATTTTTAGTTTAATTTGTAAATGCATAAATATTTTCTGGTGGATGTAACTAGTCATGTTGAACAACTAATGAACCACATTATTCTTGTGTTTCTATTTTATTTTTTGATTCTGTCATGATTGGATTGTGGTTGTGGATTGAATATATATCATTTATTGTTGTTTCTCTGTTGTCCTCTTCTTCTGAATCACAATCATGAAAACACAATTGCCCAATAAGATATTTTATCTGATTTTGATATGATGAATTACCCATAAGTTGTCTCACCATATGATAAGAGTGTAGATCTATCAATAAGTATTAGTTCCTCGGTTTATTCCATCAAATATAGGATAATCATAAAAACCTAAATTATTTAACAATGATCAGAACATATATTATTTATATTATTAGTATAGTTAGTCACACCCTAGAATTTATAATACATACTAATGTTGACACGATTCTCATAATTCTCAGACACATATGAATAGGGCTCCAAAACATCAAATATTATTCAAATATCAAGAATATAATTGGATAAAGTATATTCAAATTCTAGTTGAGTTCTAATAATATTAGAGAAATAATTTATGATAAGATTTTATACTTTTATTATAAACACTTTTATCTCCTGAAAAAATAAGAAATAAATTACTATTTTCATATCTAATACAGAAGCAAAATAGAGAGCAATGATATTGGATACTTATAAATTTTAATAGATTTGTAGTTTTGTGGAGGAGTTTTGCTTACCAATTCAAAGGTCAAAGATGCTTTACTGTAATTGTAGTTAAAAGTTGAGTGATTTTTTTTACTAACCACTTCTATGCGTGCCCTAGTAGTGGGTGGCACTATAAAAATGCAACAATGTGTATTGTAGCATTAACATATGACTTAACTTGATTAGATTCATACAAGATTTTTTCAATTGTCAAATTCGATCATTTAGTCTACCCCAAATTATCAATACTATTAAACAAATATTCTTCTATCATATATAATTGCATGTGATATATGTAACTTTGTTGCAATTTTAGTTGTTACTTTGTCTTAGTTTTCAATTTATTTTTTTGTTTTTTATTTCATAATAAATAAGAACACTCAATATGTGAAATAATCACAATACAATTGATTCATTATATAATGGCACCCCTTGTACATAATTTTTGTTGAGTTTTTTATATTTGTTTGTATAGTTTTGACTTATATTCTTCATAATATCAAAATAATCAAAAGATCAAGATTAAGAGAGTTAGCTACAAGATTATTTGGCATCTCATGAAACTCTTCTCTACTTTGAACAAGTTGCATATTTTTCTTTCTCCTAATATAGACTCCAAGTCTTGAATGATAAAATTTTTTAATATCTTGCTCACCATTAACCATAAATGGAGTTAGACTCATGAACCACCAAATTATTTGAACTCAAGAAATATCTCCTCTAAAAAACCTAAGTCAACATGATTTATTATTGTTGGTATATATGAAAACACCATAAAAGTATCATCATAAGTCAAACATACCACAAAATATAACATCATCACAAGTTTAAATGTAATCAACGAGTAACTCTATCTTCTAACTGAAGACTCAAGTAAGACTACAGATGAGTGAGGATAAGAGATCCAAATACATCCTTTTGATTTTATCTTCCTCGATTCATTAAAAATGTGTCCAACTAAAAAATGTAACATTAATACCTATTAATACTCTACCAAAAAATACACGTGTCAAGAAAAACACATCAAATTCAAAGTTTGTCTTCTTATCTCGACCTATGGAGAGATAATAAATAAAATAAATTCTCTCTAAGACATTATGAAACATGCTAAATTCTACATAATACAAAATATGAAAGAGAACATAATAAAAAAGAAATAAGAGATCCAAATGATAATATAATTATAATAAATCACTTTGGAATAGTTATAATAAAAAAATATCCAAATTATCTTAATCAAGAAAAATATATATCAAATTCAAAGTCATTAGTATTATCTTATCTTGATCTACAAATAGATTATGAATAAAACAAATTTTCACAAAAACTATATGAAGTATTCTAATAATATATTTGCATTATGCAAAATTTAAAAGGAAACAAATAAAAAGACAAAAAAAAATCCAAATAATAACATAGTTTTTTATTAATATCACATCTGTTCAAAATTGCTTAGGAACAATTTTTATAAAAAAAAAATATTTAAATTATAATAATCAAGTATTAATTATTTCCTTCAGTAACCTCAATTTGTGGGAGTGTTATAGCACATAAAATATATTGTATAATTTTATAATCAATATAGTAAATAATAATGTTATTTAACATATGCTCTAATAAATTATTACTTTTTTATATTTTCATTAAACTAATTTTATATTTTTTTATAAAATAATAAAAAATAAAAAAAATTATGATGAAAAATAAAAAAAAACAAACATATATAACACGTATAATCATCAATAAAAATATAAAATATTTATTTCATTATGTCTCATCTATATTAGGTCCTTATACTTTCAGCTTATTAGATATTTCTTAGAAGTTCTGAGCATTTCACAATAAGGTATCAGATGATAGAAAATTTTCCACCATACTAGAGTTACAAAATTGGTCAATTCGATATATACAAAATAGATTGAGATTAACTAGAGAGATACATTGTTCTGTATATATTGATATATGAGATAATACTAATCATAATAAAGATATAGACATGAGAACTTTAATTTAGTATATATACTATGAAAGAATAATCACACAATTAAAAATTGTTATTTATTATTTCCAAATATAAGATAGAGAGCAATATATACTATTAAGAAGAACATGACAACTATTGTGGACAATCAGGAGTTATGAAAGAATTCTCAGTCCGAGATCCTTGCCCTAGGAGGTATATACATCATTCCTCATTAATATGACAATAACATATATTTCTCAATTTTTAAGTGCTATAAACTTTGTAACATCTTCCTACATCATACTTATAAGCTATCAACTCAAAAGTCAACAATCATATTAAATATAATCATTCTTTTTTATTATTTTTTTCTTATTCACTACGTTTTGTAATTATCAATAGCAAACCATTAAAATTTCATGGCTATAGCAATATTATACTTAATTTTATTTAGTTTTTCAAGTGTTTACTTATTCAAAGTTGGTAGCTACTCATCTTTCTGTGAGATTTTTTTTTTTTCACAATTCAATTCTAATTTATTTTTTCTTTATTAATTTTTATTTATAAGGTCAAAAGATATCAAATAAGATTGTTTTTGGAATTGAGTATGGTATCCCACACACCCCAACTTTTATGATAAGATATTCAACTAGATATTTGAGTGGTATTGATTTATTGCTTGTTCATCCTAAAATCTAGTTATTTATCACTAATCAAACTAATTATGTTACATCCTAATATTAGACATGTTTCTATATTAAATTGAAATATATATTAGTTAAAAAAATATATCAAATATCTTATTCTATGATTCTATCCATCAAATTTATGTGAGTAAAGATTTATTCGATCTGGTATACTTAAATATTTAAAAACCTAATAAAAATTAAACATGAATTAAATTTAGATATTTTATCATATATATATTGATGATATGCATTTTACATATTCCTTTTTATTTAAGATAGTAATTTTTTTATATATTTAAAAAAATATAAAATCAATTTAATATATATATATATATATATATATATATATATATATTGAAAGGACTATTAATGAAAATGTTTAATAGCCCTAGTATTTATTATACTAATTATTGGATTATACATGATATTTTTTTATGTTGACACGCCTCACAAAATTGAGTTATAAAATAGAAAAATAAAAATTGAGATAGATTAAATACTTCTCTTTGATAGAAATATTCTTAAGTATTTTTTAGGAGATGCAATATTACCCATTAATTAGCTCATTAATAAAATATCTTCTATTTTTTTTTTAAATATGTACTCATTCAAATCATATAACATGAAAAGAGATTATTCAATTTGTCCCCTAAAATTTTTAAAAGTAAGTATACTTATTTTATTTAAAATCTCTCCCTAAATTGAAATAAGATGACATATATGATATTAAGTGTGTCTTTATTAAATACTTCTATACCAAAAATATATATAAATATTATTTATCAGAGCTTGATAAAGTATTAGTGAGTGATAATTTCATCTTTTTAAGCATAACTCATTTTTTAACGAGTCTATAAAGAATAAAAATTCAAAAAATATCTAAATCTAGTACTTTTTGCTACCCATCCATTATATAAAATCATAATATGTATATAAATGTTAATTCTAAAGAAAATGCTTAAATAGTACAAATTAATTTAATTCTAAAAAAAAATGAGATTTCTAAGATGAGAATATCTCTCCAATCTAAAAGATTAGATAGTTTATACATCTGCTCTAATTTCAGCTCTAGATGAACAAGAGATTAAGAAATTTGGCCCTCCAAGAATTAGAATCTATACTTGAATAATGGGACACATACAACTTATTTAAAATGGAGTCTTTCGAGAAGCCAAAGATTCTATTATAAGCACTTATCTTTATATTATATCACTCTCTAAAAAAACAAAAATTATACTCAAAATCATAGTTTATATATTTTATCATAATCATATTT
The DNA here is from genome assembly GCA_029783825.1 of Sapria himalayana. NCBI lineage: Eukaryota > Viridiplantae > Streptophyta > Magnoliopsida > Malpighiales > Rafflesiaceae > Sapria > Sapria himalayana. The sequence continues at coordinate 23,099 of JAREIK010008859.1, forward strand.
TGTTCATTCTTTATAACTTCTCTTAATTATATAAGAATACTCAAATATTCTTCTAAGATATTATCTTACTCAATATTATTAGGTTATATTGAATGAGATAAATAACTAATACCTTGACATACGAGAATATTTATTATTAGTTGCAGATTAATATTTACAATAAAGCTCAGTCCAAATAAAAAGATATATTACCTTAAAATGAAACTTATTATAAGTTCTCTCGAGTATTAGAATGGATTATCAGGATATTTTCTCTCAAGTATTCAAAATAATCTCCGTGCATATTCTTATTACATATGTTGCGACTCATAGATGAATGATATATTAATTAAACAAAATATTTTCCTTAATAATAACATTAAACTAAAATGTATACATGAAACTATCACCTAAATTTCAAATAGAATAGTTAGACTTAATTTACAAATTATACATGTCATTATATAGTCTAAAATAATTACCAAGAGTTTAATTAACGAGACTTTCACTAGCAATCAGCCCTTTTAGTTTATAGAATTATTTTATAAATTTCTCTTTATTTTTTCAAAATAGCTCAATTAATAAATTCATCTTTTTATTGTGTATTTGGATGATATTCTTGTCACCAAAAATAATGAGTTGAAAATCATATAACTCAAATAATACTTTTCAATTATAATTTCATACAAAAAATTTCGTGAGACTCAAATACTTTATTAAGATAGATATTATAAACTTCAAAAGATAAATTATGTTGTCACAAAAAAATAAGCAATTGAAGCTCTCATAGATATTAATTTTTTGAGTTGTGCTCTAATAGATTTTTGATTAAGTCGTACTAATTTCTTATGTGGTACAATTCTCATAGTTGACTCAACTATCCATAGAATAATCATTAGGTTATTTATCTAATTATAATCGGACTACATATAACTTATATAATTATATAATTAATTATTTACTAAATTCAATATAATAAATTTATCTAGAAAAAACTTTTTTGCATATTAAGATATGTGAAAATTTTTCTAAGCCTTAAATTTTTTTTTCAATGATCAGACCACTTAGGGTTAGTCAGATATTTTTATTTGAGTTAGACACCTACCAATGCCATGAGAAAAAATCGACTACTAGTCTTTATACTTTCTTATAGGTAATCTCATCTTTTAAAAAAATAAATAATAAATAATTATTTTAAAATCTAATATATTGATAGAGTTCAAGGCAATAGCAATATCACATACAACATACTTTGGACATGATACCTTGAGAAATATATGTAAATTGTTTTAGCGAGAAATATATATGAATTGTTTTAGTAAGAAATATATGTGAATTATTTTAACAAGAAATATAATTTATATATTGATAATCAAACAACACGACATATACCCTCTAATCTAATATAATACAAATAAATAAAATATATAAATGAATTGTTTCTTTCTTAATGAAAAAATTTAGGATATAATTATTGTTATAACCTATATTTCAATAACATAATAACCAAGAAATATCTTATGAATACCTTCAAAAAATCACAATTTACTTTTTTCTTTAAACTAGGTTGTCTTAATATTTCCACCAACTTGATGTCATGTAACAGTTTATATTTATTGTCATATTATTGTATTTTATTTTTTATTAATGAAATCATTGTATATGTGAGTGATCCCAATCCAAATCTTAGCTTTATATTCTTATTATACTTTCATAATTTCATTAATATTTCTATTGAATTTTAAGATATTTAATATCTTATTTCTACAATACAAACACTTCATTTGTTCAAAAATTATGTGAGAATTCTATCATTAAAATTTCAAATAGACTTCATAAAAAAGAGAAATTGATGGTTGATTATTTTTCATGTTTTTCACTATTAGCACTGCTAATCTCTCAAAAAAGTTTCATACTTTAAATTTTTATTTGCTAGAATCACAAGTCTCATATTTATTATTAAACCATTGTCTCATTTATTGAAACAAAATAAATGACATACACCCTATTAAGATATGAAACATTATTTAAATTTGTTAGGATTGATTATTGATGCCTTTTCTATGAAATGTCCTCAATACATGAGAGATTTCCGATACATGAGGTTGATAATTAGGAAGCACCCATGAGACTACCAGGTTAAACTCTTGCAATGTTACTTACATCTAATCAAACTTACATTTATCAATATTTTCTTATCCCAAACTAGGGCTTACAAGTAAAAATTGCCAAGAAAGATCAACATGGAATAGGCATAAAGGATGATCCCAAGAATATGTTATTCAATATACTCGTGATAATTTGAATTTGATCCACATTAAAATTTGGATGAAGATAATCATGAAAGACTAACATGAGTTTGGTTTGCAAAAAAGTTTATAATGAACTGTACATTTGGAAAAGTAAAATCAATAATACTGATTCATATAATACAAAGATGTGTTTCAATAAAAATAATTCATGCAAAATGTTGGGAAACATTGACATTTATTCTTATACCAGCTATAAATTCTACATCACATTGCTTTATAATCACCACACAACTAGCATATGTTCATGCTCAAGAACATAGAGCCCCTTCCATGTGGATATTTTAGCCAATTGGTTCCACTGTCACAGAGAAATGTGACGTAGAAATACAAATACACAATAATTTCACAGTCCCAGAAAATATAATGATCACCTTGAAGTATACTCTAAATAATTGGCAGGTTACATATAATGCTCCCACACGTTTAGGGCCTTTTCCCTATGAATTAAAATGTTCAAGCAAGATGTCAGCAAGGCAGAACACAAAGTCTGTAGAGAACATAACATATACATATAGTAAAACCCACAGCAAGAAACCCAAACACTTTCATGAGGAATGAACCAGCTCCCTTCAATTTTTCTGGTGATTTACCATTGGAGTCCAACTCTCTATCAGCCTGCAATTTTTACATCATACAGTCCGCAATGACATATTTTTACTTGTGATAGGATAATTGGGAAAAAAATAACATGATCCTCGAAATACCTTCTCGGCAAGAACTCTAATTTCATACACAACAGCATACATTGACTCCAAAGCCCAAGCAGATTCCCAATTTCGAAACTCCTGAAGGAAAGAACTGCATTATGAGCAGAAACAGCAGTAAAAACAGTTAAAGCAAATTTCCAGATCAAAATACAACGAGCAAGTTAAAAGAATATAAATGTAGATAGACTGAAATGCACATACTTAGCAGCTTTTTCAAAAAAGTTATAAGATTCAACTACGTGGCCGAGACGATAACTTTGAAACGAACGGAAGGCGGACGATAATACTTCACTTAACGGTGAGAATTTTTTCCGATTGCCTTATCAATATGAGACCGTCCTGTCAATTGTCATTAAGATCAATGATCCATGGTCAACAACGTAAATCCTCATAAAGAGAAACAAAAGCAGTGGCGAGGATGCGGAAATGAAATGCGATGCCAATTGTAGTGAAGGTGGAATGGAATCATCAGATAGACCTGGAAAACGTTCAGAGCATCCCCGAGGGAATGAAGAGAAGAGTTGGAAGTTAGAGAGAAAAGGTTTTTCAAACAAGCACCGTCTTGAAAGCTACGGCGTCCGCAAAGGCGTTTAGGTATTCCATAATTCTGCTGTGTGCCTCTCTCATGCTTGTGGCTGTTACCTCCATCCCCTTGTCTGCTTCAGCTTCAGGTTGCATGGACATTAGATAGCTTCGTACTCCAATCCGCCGTTTTGTGAAGGAACCACGGCCGCCGTCTCCAACCACAGAGAGAAAAGGTTTTTCAATATTTTGTTAACTTGTGAGGGCAAGATCCTAAAAATAAAAATTTTATTTTTCTGCCTATAAATAATTAGTAATAAATGACATTGCCTATAAATAGTATAATCAGATATAACAATTTCTATTTTTCTGCTCTCTATTTCTTCCTCTTTCTTTATATTATGTTATCATTACTATATTCTAAATTAGTTTGGATGACTAATTAATCATTCATATCTGAGCCCATCGGCTACTCTCGAAATGGCTAATAATATCCAAAGAGGTGTGAGCCCTAGTTTGATTATTTATTCATGGCCCTTTTATTGTTTTTCGTGGAAATGACAGGCTTTTCTTGAGTATCACATCCAAATGATCGAGACAACTACAAAGTTATAATAGGCATTTTATTAAGAGGGCCTAATTTTGCCACACAAAATAAAGCTTGATGCTTAATGTGTTTCATCTAGTTTGATTAAATGGAGACTGTGTTTTAAATAAGTTGGTCGATTTGCTTCTTTTTTGCTTAGGTCGAACATTGTTGTCCATAAGCTCATGCATATTTTTCTTTATTAATTTTGTACATCTATATCTGAGCATGCCACATGGAGCATATGGAATGGTGGATGTGTTAATGGAAACACTAGTGCAGGCAGACCTCAATGATCATATTCATCCGTATATGCATATCATTCCAGATGCATTTGTGCATGTCTTTGTAGTTGCCTATCAAGTCTCTTAATTAATTTTACACAATTGTACATATGCATAGTGTGACCAAATAAAATATATAAATGAATGAGTATCTTGTTTCATTTGGTTATCCATAAGTTTGGATTCAAGAAATCCTTAGAAGTGTTGCTTTTCTAGTCTAAGGGAACATGACATAAGTACCATTTAGCTACTTTTTTGGGTGTTGGCTTATGAGAGAGAGGCATATACCTCATAATGTTTGGGTACATGCATATGATAAACCATATGATATTTCTTATGTTTTAAGTGATGATGCTTACTTATATTTTTTGCAATGAAAATCATTTTTATAAAGAATTAGTCATCCTTCTCTTATGCTTAATAATATAAATGGTAAATTATTGAGATCCCTATAGTGGATTCGGGAAATGTTATAGCCAATACATCTAACCACGATTGAAATGTGGAAGACCAATCGAATTTAAAGATTTTTTTCTAAAGGCAATGAAATTCTAATATGTTGTTTACTCCTGTAGAGTATAATTCTAATGAAAGTACTCTTGAAGAGCCTATTATATTATAATAAGCTCGTGTTGAGTCAAAACATCTTATAAGAATCAAATAAAACAACTACATGAGTAGTAGTAACTAGCTAATTATATCTCCTACAAACGAAGAGATATCTATGAGTTATATGAATTAGGAGAAAATATGGGATCGTAGAAATATCCTGGTCAACAATGTTTTTTTTTCCAAGTGGTTATGAGCATAATACATAATAATGATGATCATGAGCCACAAATTGTAAATAAATGTTGAAATCGACATGATTATGAAAAATGAAAAGAAGCAATTCATGCATAACTAAATTGTTTGGCTAAAAGGAAAGTATTTAGACAAATAGTTCCAACACTTGAAAATATTAAGCATGTTTGATATAGATGGGTCTTTGTACGAAAAATAAATGAAAAGAAATCCTATTATATATAATTCACCTTGTTGCACAAAGGTTTTAATAAAGACCTAGTATTGACTATGATAAAATATATTCACTAGTAATTGATACAATCACATTTAAATATTTAATATATTTGACAATCTCAGAAGGACTAAAAATGTATTTGATGGATATTGTCATAGCTTATTTGTACGAATCCATAAATGGTGACATATACATGAAAATACCTGAAGGATTTATATTGCCTGAAGCAAAATTTTCAAAATCACATGTTATGTTTTCAATAAAGTTACAATGATCCTAATATGGATTCAAACAATCTGAGTACATACTTATTGAGAGAAGAATATATAAATAATTCAATCTATCCATGTGTATCTTCAAGAAAACAAAAGTCAGGTTGACAATTATAGTAGTAAATGTTGATGATTGGAATCTAATATGGGACCCCTGAAGGGCTCTTAGAAACTGATGATTATATAAAGAAAGAATTTGAAATGAAAAAGTCATGAAGCACTTTTACATGGACATAGCTCATCCCCTTAACTATCATATGATTGTAAGATCACTTGGAATGGATAAAAGATCTATTTTATCCTGAAGAAGAGAATGAGAAACTCCTCAGTTAAGATGTATCATACTTAAGTACAATTGGAGCAGTAATATATCTCGCAAATTGTATAAAGCCAGACATAACATTTTAAATGAACTTTCTTGCACACTATAGCTCAATGCCTACTCTTAGGCATCTGAATGAAGCAAAATATTTGTTTAGATACTTTTCTGGGACATGTGATATGATGCTCTTTTATTCCAAAGTATCAAAACCAGAGTTACTTGGTTATGCTGATACCAAATACCTTTCGGTTCCTCATAAGTCTCAATCACAATAGGATATATATTTACTTGTGGCAATATTGATGCCTCTTGGAGATATATTATTCAAACCATAGTAGTAACTTCCTCCAATCATTTTGAGCTATTAGTAGTACACGAGGCTGGTAGGGAATGCATGTAAATGAAGATCTTCTTCCTATTTCAAACACCACAATAATAGTATATGAAGATAATGCCACTTGTATTGCATAACTCAAAAGCAGATACATCAAAGGAGACTGAACTAAGTATATTTCTCCAAAGTTCTTTCCCACACATGAGCTTCAAAATAATGGTGAGATTGATATACAAAAAATTAGTTCTTGTGATAATTTTGTAGATTTATTCACTAAGGCACTACTTGTTGCTACCTACTAAAAAATTGAAAGCCAAAATGGAAATAGAGGCTTAATGTTCTCCAGACTGAGTTATTATGACATTAAGGGGAGTCTTGAATACTCAAGATATATTGTACTATGTTTCCTTCACTAGGGTTTTGTTTCATTAGGTTTTTCATAGTAAGGTTTTAATGAGGCAGTTATCCTTTCAAAGTACATTTACTCTCTTTTCTTCACTAGATTTTTGTCCCACTAGGTTTTTCCTAATACAGTTTTAATGAGGCATGCTCTTTAATGTTATGGTCATTAAAGGAGAAGTGTTATCAATACCTTGTAATGAATGATTATTACTTTGAAATGAATTACCATCATTTATGGCTTTGTCATCATAACTTTTGTTTTTCTCAAAGTTATAACCTTTTACCTTCTTGTAAGCCTATAAATAAATTTGACCAGAGTGAAATATAATAATTTCTATTTTTCTTCTCTTCATTTCTTTCTCTTTCTTTATAACATTAAAAATATATATTTTTTGAAAAAAATAAAAAAAATACACCAAATCATAAAATACTAAAAATTAAAAACTCAAATGTATCCTTAAATAACATGTCAACTGCTTAAAAAAAATTTTAAAAATCAAAAATTTCATGTGTTACAACTGGAAAATCAAATTACATGATATGAAGTCACATCCCTTAATGATTAAACAAACTCCTCAACCATCAAGTTGCTCACATGGTTCAAATTAAATGCGAACTGATTTATATATTTATATACACATAAATATATTTTATGTATTTGTATATATTTAATAATATAAATATTTAAATATAGACACATATAAATATAAACACACACACACACATATATTTATTTATATATGTTTATGTTCATATATATATATCTATATAGAAATATTTAAATCAATCCACTTTAGATGTGAAAGTGTGTAACTGGATGACAGAGAAATGTGTTTTATTATGAAAGGGTGTGAGTTTGAAACATGGTGTTGCCGTTGCTAGGTCTTGCTTGATTTGTTTTTTTTTCGACTTTTTTATTATTTTTAAAACTATTGATATCTCATTTAAGGGTAAAATTGTAATTTGATATTCAGTGCATCAAAATGCAATAATTTAACATTGTAGTGCATTTTTTGTAATTATTTTTTTTTAATTTTTGTGTTTGATTCACCAAAATACAAATCTCCCTAGAGCAAAACACCAATCTAGCACCTTTTTTTTTAATTTTTTCGAAATATTTTTTTTATTCTAATTAATGAAAAAATGGACTAAAATCAACATTAATTATGACTTTGTACCCCATTCTCTACCCTATTTGTGTTGCATATTCAATTATACATAGAGGTGACAACTTGGTCATACCATCATGTCATGCAAGTATAGCTAAAAATTTCAAAAAGAACATAAATTATATTAGAAAATTTGAAAATAAAAAAGATGAAAATTGGTGATTAGGTAATGCTATATTAGTGCTCATGATATTGACTACTAAATCACTCTAACCATTTATCAATATGACTAATTTTTACCTTTACAACTATAAGTTTGATTTCATTAGCTATATAAATCATCATCGTACATTAGACACCAGAGGAAGTCATATCTAAGATAAAAAGATAATGCTACATTTTAGATAGCACAAAAAAAAATATTGGTAAAATTTCTACTAACTTGATATATCTAACTTTTATAAAATCTATTTGAGATAAGATATAGCATAATCGGTATCTAAGTATCTCGACAACTCACACATATTCAATGGAGTACCTCATTACTTACGTATAGGTAACTAAGTGGAAATGTCATCATCTCTAAATATGACATCAATCTTCATATTCGAAATCATGCAATAATGATCATTCTTATTTTTATAATATTTAAATAAATATTTATCATCTGATTATTGTGGTTGATTAATGTAACTATATATATATTTTATAATATTTGTTATTCTTCTAACCTTAATCATAAGATTCATGCATGTATTTAAGCACTAAAAAGATAAAATGGCAGCCACATATTATAAATATCTTTTTAATTCAATAGTTTTGTCAACAAAATATAAGTATTATCCATATTGATTAAGAACATTACTCATATTTTATATATACATGAATATCACGCAAGATATAAAAGTATATACAAATGAACATAAATTCATCATATCATAAAAAAAATTATGAATTTAACAAAAAATTATTCCCATTATGATTCATTGACTATTCGTTTCATAATTTTATTATTGCCAAAGTCGCATATAACATATTGATAATTAACACTCGAAGTCAATATCAAGTATGTTAAATTCAAATGATATATGGCATCTAGTAGGAATTTTTTAGGCCGGTCATACATAAACTATAAAGTTCATATAGTTTGTTATATGTCCTAATATATTTTAATATATTTTTAATTTATTCTAATGAGGGAAACAATGTTTTTAAGTCTACATATAATATTATATTTATTGTGTGACATATATATTTAACATAAAAAATATTTGGTATGACATCATCTCTAATCGTTCTAGTGAATATATTTACAATAACATAATTATTTGAAATATTATCAAATATTATATTTATACTATAAATATTATTTTTTATTTCATATTCACTAAAAATTCTAGAAAGTCTCTCTCGTATATGGCAATATCATCATAAGGGGATCTCATGAAAGCATGATACTTTTTTTATTTAGTTTCTAGTTAAAATTAATGAATTGGACAATAATGCATGTGAAATGAATATAATCATGACTAGTTTATATTTCAAATCTTAATGATATCACTTCATTATGTATTTGTTTATTAATTAGTAATTAATTTTAAAATTTATAATTTTTTATTATATCAGTCATATGATAAGAGAGCAAAATGTAATCATATATATAATGAACTAATTTTAGATATTCCACAAATTTAAGTGGAATAAACATAATTGCAACCAACCTAGCAATATCTTCTCAAGCAAACTCATGCTAATAAATAAAATGAGTCACTAAACCCAAAGTATATCCAAATTTAACTACTCCACTACTAAGCTAGATGTGTCTAGCATCCAATACATCATATTTTTTAGTGAATTATTCAATGTATCTTTTAAGGTGTCTAGTTGTCAGTAATAGTGCTCTAGGCCTATCGTATGGAATGATATTTTGACTATTTGTGAAAATTAATTATTATTATGATTTGCATATTTATTATATATAAGATTCTTAAATAATATTATTAATTATTCTAAATGTTCCTAATTGGTTATTATTTTGGGAATAATAATGATTTAAGATTAATATAAAGTTTGATTGATATTTATGAGATGAATATATGTATGAGATACAAATCAAATATATATCTATTTGTTGAGAACAAAATTGGATTGACCCATCTTGAGATTAATAAATGGATCAAAGTCATAACTTAATCTCTAATAGTTGTGTCATTAAATCATTTGACCTGAGATCGATATAATTCTCAACATAAGAAATATTATGTCTTGATATAATCAAATATTTATCTTTAATCAGATTGCTTTAAAGGTAATACTTGAACATAATAAGAATTATGTAGTGAGATATGAGCGATTAAGATGGAATTTGTCTCTCTTATTATAAGAGAGATATTTATGGGTTCTCTCGATAATTGAGACTTAGAAATGCATGGCCGTGTTCAAATGAATTATTGGGAGATCAATATCATTTGTTTATTTAGTCTAATTGGGTTTCGAGTAATCAAATATAGAATGATATAAGGTTGACTTTGTCCATGCCTTGTATTCTATCAAAATATCATGAGACAAAAAATTATGTCATTTGCGATATTAAGGTTGTCTCAGATCATGAGCTTTTCATTTAATTTGGGTAGTCATAATGTCTTGCTAGAGGCCACTTATGACTTGTAAGATCAAAATGTGATTTAGGTCTACTACCATTATTAATTGAACCTATAGGGTCGCACATTAAGAATGAATAATAATGGTTATTGTTTTTCACTCTTTGTATTAATTTAAAATGATGAGATTATTTTAAATTAAAAATAATAATGAGTTGTTATTTAAATTTGAATTTAATTTTGAGAAAGTTTAAATTCATGATTAAAACAAATAATTAATTTGTTATATTTTCTTATTCGACAAGGAAATAATCTATAAAGGGGTTTTTAAAAGAATCTTAACTATATAATAATTTATAAATTCATTTTCTTATCTGATAAGGATTTGAATTTAAATAAATATTATTTAAAAGAGTTATATATATATATTATAATATAATATTCATTTTTGACTTAAACCCTGGCAGATATATATATATATATATGACATATATTTTGAAAGCAGCTATCTTTTACTATGAGAACAACCAAAACAAACAAAGAGAGAAAAGAAAACCCTCAATTTCATTTTGATAAGATGAATATAAACTAGCATTCAACAAGATTGTTTTTTATTTGTTCATGTGTGAATAATTATAAAGGGTGATCATTTTTTAGAAATGCAACATCTTTGAAGATCCGAATAAACCAAGATGCAGACTTTGAAGCCTCGATGAATCAATTTACTAGCTGTAATTTTCATTTACCCTTCCTTCGATTTTTATGAAATTCATGTGATCCATGGTAGGTTGAGGGATAAAAAATCATAAATTCCAATGTATTTATGTTTCAATAATATTGAATATTCTTCTCATCCCCAACGCTAGTACCATCACTTTTTTTACAATTATAATTTTTTTACAATGCTTACATTAGGCCGAATCTTCTTTAATTATTCTATTTTTTTTGTTTTTAAATATGTTAAACTAACTTCAAATTCGAGATGTTTGTTCATACAATTAAGTTTTTTAGGTCAATGTTAACCTATGACTATGAGACAAATTAGTATTTATACCTTTCATTTGAGCTATTATTATTTATATTAAACCCATCTACAATATTAATTTTATTTTTATTATACTTATTATTTGATATTTTTTGAAAGTTATAAATAGAAAAAAAATATTGATTTATTAATTTATATAAATTTTTAGTATATAAAACTAAAAAAAGAGAGTAGCCATGTACCTTGCAAATTTTTTAACTCGCATTCATAATTCCATGGACTATGATTTACTGGATCAAATGCACTTCATCTGCAATTAGGCAATTATACATATAATTATTCATAAAAAAATTGCCACAATAGTATAATTTAATGCTTGGAAACTCAGAAAGAGAATCATGAGAGCCTTTTTATGAAGAGAGTTAGAGTTAGAGAAAGAAGAAAGGTGGGAGTTTGAGTTGAAAGACCATAATGAAAAATAGAAACTATCTATTTATAAAATTTTAAGTTAAAAAATATATTTTAACTTCTTTCCTACCGCATGCATGAGTGAGCATCATGGTTTATATGTCATCATTCATCACAACAAGATGCACAAACTCATTTTTTGATTTTTAATTATAATACTTATGTGAATACTTAAGATAACAAATACTAATCACATGCTATTTTTGATTAATTTTTCTGAATCTACCCTATAGTGGAAGGATGTTTGAGAGTTGTGCCCCCCAACTCTAAGGTTTAACATATATTTTGCATCACTTGCTTGCAACTAGATCCCAAAGAAAGTGTAAAAATCACCCCTAGGATTGTTTATTATGCTTTGACTTTGTCTCTAGTGCATGGAGAAGAAAAAAATTTTATGATTTTTTGCCTTTCATAAATTATGCTTTGATATTTTTGTATGTCTCTAAATAAAAGTTATGGCTTCTAAAAAATGCTATGACTTTGGATTTCATCTATTAAGCTTGAGAATGAGATCATGACTTTGTAAAAGTGTCCACGGCTTTAGAATACATCATGATCTTTCTATAACACAAAATCATGGTGCTAGAGAGTGTCATGACTTGGGCCTATTATAAGTCATGGTACTACGAATGACTATAACACTGGGAGTGACCTCTCTTATGCACAACATGACTATGACACTAACTATATAACTATAGTGTTGGAATTAGTCTCTCTTGCATATATTATATCCATGATATTGATAATGGTCACAATATTAGTAATGGTCTTTCTAGTGAATAATATGGCTGCAACGTAGAGGTGTCAAACGGGATGTGCCGGGCCAGGCTGGCCCATTTTAGCCGGCCTGACCGTGCTTCCTTGTCGGGCCAGGCACGACACGGTTACTATACCGTGGCGTGCCTGGCCCGACATGATTCTGTGGAGGTCAGCCCGACACGAGCCCGCGACACGAACTTGCCCAGTTCGGCCCAGTTGGGCCGAATCCTACTTTAAAAAAAATTAGTGTTTGGTGGTGCGCCACCGTGCCGCCCTTCTATCATGATGCTTCTTCACTATCGGGGGTCGCAAAGTTTCATCCGTCGAGCTCAGCTTCAGCCATTTGAGAGGTTTCTCGACTCATGCCAAGATACCATACCAATGAGCCACGGTATCATGCGGGGCCAGGCATGGAACAAAGCCCGGTTGGCCTCGACATGACACAACACGGCTGGTGCCGTAGACAGGCACAACATGGGCACGGGCACGAGAAATTTCCATGTCGGGCTAGCCCAGGCATGACCGAATCATGTCGTGCCTCGTGCTGGATTGGGCTGGGCCGGCCCGATTGACACCTCTACTACAACGTTAAGAATGGCCACCATGCTAGGAATAGTGTCTCTCATACATCAAATGGTCATAACATTGGGAAAAATCATGACGTTGGCTTTGATCTTTCTCATATATAGAGGTGACAAGTGGGCTGGTCTTGAGGCACGTTTCGATTGAGCCATGTTAGCTGGCCATGCACGATATGGTCTAGAACCATGCGTGGACCCATTTTGTGTTGGCTCGAGGCATGGTTCGTGTCATGCTAGGACAAAGGGTGTCTGGCCATTAGGCATGGCCTAATGGCATGGTAGGCTATCATGCTTTGACTGGGTTTTGGTTGAGGTTCAATTGGACCATGCCCGACCCACCCAATTATTTTTTAAAAAATAATATTTTATTAAAAAAAACTGCCATGTGTTTGGCTGAGGGTGTCTGCATGGGATGGTCCAAGCCCATGTGGACGTGCCACTGCCACATGTGGTGTGCACCAAAAAATAGGTCATGCTAGCACGACATGACCCATTTGATACCTCTACTCATATATAACGTGGTCGTGACACTGTGAAAAGCTATGAAATTAACAAATTGCCCATACTTCAAAGTTGTGGCTAGAGGTGTCAAACGGGCCGGGCCGGCCCGTCCTTGCACGAGGCATGGCACGGTTCGGCCGTGCCTGGGCCGGCCCGGCACGTTCAAAAACGGTGCCCGGGCGAAGCAAGTCACGTGTCGTGTTGTGCATGGCACGAGCCGTGCCCGGCCTGGCCCGGCACGGGTCCATCCCGTGCCGGTCCCGCAGGCACGCGTGGCACTAGCGGCGTGCCACGCGTGCCGTGGCGTGAGTCGCGACTCACGGTCACGAGTCACGAGTCACTGAGTCGTGACTCGGTCACTCGACCCATCCGGGCCCCCCCCGGTAAAAAGACCGCGGGTCGGGTCCAAACCGACCCGACCCGCGGTCTTTTCTGCCGAAAACCGAGAAATTCGAAATTTCTAAAGGAAAAAAAAAATTTTCAAACTTTGAGCGATTTTCAGCCCTTGGATTCGACTCCAACGGCTAGGGGGCAGAATCCGACGGTCCTCGTGATTCTGCCCCTTAAATATAATAAAAAAATTCAAAAAAATAATAAAAAAATAATTTTTTTTTAAAAAAAAAACTTTATTTAGCCTATAAAATCTACCCCCCTCCCTATACAATTTATGTTTTTCAAAAACATAAATCCTCTCAATATTTTCTCTCTCTCACATAAACCGTGCTTCTCTCTCTTGGCCCTCGTGATTTTGATTTCGGTTTGGATTTTCGTGAAACTCAACTTGAGTTTTGAACATCAAAGCTTCCTGTAGTGCATCTTGCACGTGAGTGACCTCATTGCTTTTACCGGGTAATATAATTACTTTTTTTTATTTTCTCTCTCTAAAGCTTCTCTCTCTAGAAAAACGTACGAAAAATAAAAAATGACAAATTCACCTAACACATATTTAAATTTGGAAAATGAAAATGTTAGTGTTACACAAACGTCTGTGGCTCCTGAAACTTTGGTTTCTCCTGTCATCTCAGCCCAAAGTTCTAAAAAACAAAAAACTAGGAGGACTTCTGTAGTTTGGACACATTTTAAAATCATAACACAATTAGATGTTAGGGGTGAGGAACATGAAATGGCACAATGCAAATATTGTATGCGACTTTTAACATGCAAGAGTACATGTGGGACTGGGCACCTAAAGAGGCATGCTGAAATATGCTCCAAAAAACATGGACCGTTAGATCCTAGGCAAACCCAACTTGGCACTACATTTTTTGAGACTGGATCGAGTTCAGTCTCAAAGTTTACTCCCTTCGTATACTCCAGGGAGTTGGGTAGGGACGGCATGGCCAGGCTCATCACATTGATGGGTCTTCCGATCAGATTTTCGGAAGATTCGAGGGTAGTCCGCATCATGCAGACTTATTTTCAGCCATCCTATCGTAGGATTCCTAGGTCGACATCTAGGAGTGACATACTAAAGATATATAAGTTAGAAAAACAAAAAATAATTAAGGAATTTTTGGCATTTAGTGGAGTGGTGTCCGTGACGTCCGATATATGGACATGTCACGATGATTCTTCTTATGCATGTATCACGAGTCATTATGTCAATTCAAACTGGACAATAAATAAAAAAATATTAGGATTCACTGAGATTCTTCATCCTCATGATGGCCCAGCCATTTTTGAGTGTATGATGAAAATATTTAGGGAATATAAAATTCAAAATAAAATTTTAGTGTCACTTTCGATAATGCTGCGAATAATGGAGTAGCGATCAATATGTTTGTTAGGAATATTAGAGACGCACCTTTAGGAGAGATATTTCATGTCAGATGCATGTGTCATGTTATTAACCTGATAGTTCAAGCGGGTATGAAGGTGTGTTCCCCCGCGTTGGAAAATATACGCAATGCACTCAAGTATATTCGCACTCCTCGCAGACTACAAGAGTTTGGTAATCTCTGTTTGTCTGCGAATCTTAAGAAGAAGAAATTCCAATCTGATGTGAGACATCGTTGGAATTACACGTACCTGATGTTGGAATCATGTGTTGGATACGAACACGTGATATCCGACTACGTCAATAGTAAGAGTGGCGAACTTATTGTTGACGACACTGACTGGGATTCAGGAATTTTATTTATGAAATTCCTGAAGATATTTTATGACACGACGAACATGTGTTCGTCGGTTTATACGCCCACCACTTGCATTGCACTCCGTTGCATATGCAACATTAGTAGCATGTTTAGGATGTATCGAGCGGACCTGACGCTCAGCCATATGGTTGCAGAGATGGAGACCAAGTACCTGAAGTACTGGTCCACCATTCCATCTCTTTATTGCCTCGCAGCATGCATGGACCCTAGGGCTAAGGTGGAAGGGGTTGAAAACACCCTGACTTTCATTTCCTCGTACATGAACCTGGAAGAGCCACCTGAAGGGTTCATTTACGAGAAGTTGACAGACCTATATACATACTACGATACTAGGTATGGTGGTGGTGGAGGAGCTGATTGCCGATGATGATGACCCATATGATACTGATCTTAATGTTGCGGCTGATGATTCTCATTATATGCCGCTTGACGATTGATGCTCATCTGCTCTTTTTTTTCGATATTTTTTTATTTTTTTTATTTATACGCTTTGTTTGTACTTTGTATTATACGTTGTGTTGAAGTTGAAACTTATACTTTTTTTTTCGGAGTATTGGTTTCAAAAGCAGAATGGTAATTTTTATTTGCGTAGTTTAAATTTTTTTAATTAAAATTTTTACTAACTTAATGTATTTATTTATTATTTTAAGATTTAAATTTATTTTAAAATTATTAACTTTAAATCTTAATATTTAATTAATACATTATATATTAAAATATGCTAAACTTAATTGAAAAAAAAAATAAATTTTCTAATTTTTTTTTTCATACTTACATTTAATTTTAAATGTAATATTTTTTACAAAAAATTTTATTTTTATTTATTACATAAACTTAAAAACAGATAAACAGAAACTTAATAAAAAAATTAAAAAAAAAAAAAATTTTATAATCTGCCAAGTGCCAAGTGCCAAGTGCCAAGCATGGGCCGTGCGCCCGTGCCCGTGCTTGGCTGTTGGCTCCCGGGACCCGGACCCCGGTTGAGATGGTCCAGGAGACCAGGTCCAAGCCAACCGTGCTCGAGCGGGCGGGGCACGGCACGGCACGGCCTCGCCGTGCCCACAGGCCGTGCCGTGCTGGGCCGGCCCGTTTGACACCTCTAGTTGTGGCTTTGCATTTTCTTGAAGACCAAAGTCATGGCCTTGGAAGAGTAGTTGTACTTGAGTAAATACTTTCTATAATATTTTATGTCTAAAATTCATAGTGCTAGATAATTAGGGATAATTATGTTTTGTGGCGTTTCACTAGAAATTTTTAAGATTTCGAAACTAAAATTTTTAACTATTTTTAGAAAAGTCACAAAACTTATAATAAATTAAAAATAAGTGCACCCAAATTTGTATATACTAAGCTACCCTCACCCCTCGTCCACACCCTGGCCCCTCGCCCAAGCCCACGCCCTCTCGGCCACACTCTCACCCCTTGCCTACGCCCTTGCCCACGCCCTTGCCCCTTGCCCTTACTCGACGCCGAGCTATTGGAGCTCGAAAGAGCTTGAAGCCGAGCTTTTGGTGCTCGAAGGAACTCGACGCCGAGCTTCTGGAGCTCAAAAGAGCTCGACGGAGCTCTCGGTCTAGCTATTGAAGCTCTACGTTACTCTCAGTCGAGCTCTTGGAGCTCGAAGGAGCTCTACGCCGAGCTCCTAGAGCTTGGCTAAGAACTCCATCGAGCTTGTCGTCGAGCTCCAGGAGCTCGACGTTACTCTTGGTTGAGCTTCTAGTGCTCGGCATCGAGCTCGATCGAGCTCCAGGAGCTCTGTGTCGAGCTCCTTTAAGCACCAAAAGCTCAGCTTCGAGCTCCTTCGAGCTCCAGGAGCTTGGCTTCGAGCAAGGGAAAGGGGAGGGCGAGGGCAAGGGCGTAGGCAAGGGTGAGAGTGTGGCGAGAGGGCGTGGGCGTGGGCGAGGGGCCAGGTGTGGACGAGGGGTGAGGGTAGCTTAGTATATAACAATTTGGGTGCACTTATTTTTAATTTATTATAAGTTTTGTGACTTTTCTAAAAATAGTTTAAAAATTTTAATTTCGAAATCTTAAAAATTTCTAGTGAAACGCCACAAAACATATTATCATCCCTAATTATCTAGCACTATGATTTTAGACATAAAATATTATAGAAAGTATTTTACTCAAGTACAACTACTCTTCCAAGGCCATGCTTTGGTCTTCAGAAATGCAAAGCCAACTAGAGGTGTCAAACGGGCCGGCCCAGCACGGCACGGCCTGTGGGCACGGCGAGGCCGTGCCGTGCCGTGCCCCGCCCTCGAGCACGGTTGGCTTGGACCTGGTCTCCTGGACCGTCTCAACCGGGTCCGGGTCCGGGAGCCAACACAAGCACGGGCACGGGCGCACGGCCCATGCTTGGCACTTGGCACTTGGCACTGGCAGAATTATAAAAATTTTTTTTTTTTAATTTTTTTATAAGTTTTCTGTTTATCTGTTTTTAAGTTTATGTAATAAATAAAAAATAAATTTTTGTAAAAAATATTACATTTAAATTAAATGTAAGTATGAAAAAAAAAAATAGAAAATTTATTTTTTTTTTCAATTAAGTTTAGCATATTTTAATATTATAATGTATTAATTAAATAGTAAGATTTAAAGTTAATAATTTTAAAATAAAATTTTAAATCTTAAAATAAATAAATACATTAAGTTAGTAAAAATTTTAATTAAAAAAAATTTAAACTACGCATAAAAATTACCATTCATGCTTTTGAACCAATACTCCGAAAAAAAAGTATAAGTTTCAACTTCAACACAACGTAATACAAATACAAACAAAGCGTATAAATAAAAAAAATAAAAAAATATCGAAAAAAAAGAGCAGATGAGCATCAATCGTCAAGCGGCATATAATGAGATCATCAGCCGCAACATTAAGATCAGTATCTATGGTCATCATCATCGGCAATCAGCTCCTCCACCACCACCATACCTAGTATCGTAGTATGTATATAGGTCTGTCAACTTCTCGTAAATGAACCCTTCAGGTGCTCTTCCAGGTTCATGTACGAGGAAATGAAAGTCAGGGTGTTTTCAACCCCTTCCACCTTAGCCCTAGGGTCCATGCATGCTGCGAGGCAATAAAGAGATGGAATGGTGGACCAGTACTTCAGGTACTTGGTCTCCATCTCTGCAACCATATGGCTGAGCGCAGGTCCGCTCGATACATCCTAACATGCTACTAATGTTGCATATGCAACGAGTGCAATGCAAGTGGTGGGCGTATAAACCGACGAACACATGTTCGTCGTGTCATAAAATATCTTCAGGAATTTCATAAAATAAAATTCCTGAATCCCAGTCAGTGTCGTCAACATAAGTTCGCCACTCTACTATTGACGTAGTCGGATATCACGTGTTCGTATCCAACACATGATTCCAACATCAGTACGTGTAATTCCAACGATGTCTCACATCAGATTGGAATTTCTTCTTCTTAAGATTCGCAGACAACAGAGATTACCAAACTCTTGTAGTCTGCGAGGAGTGCGAATATACTGAGTGCATTGCGTATATTTTCCAACGCGGGGGAACACACCTTCATACCCGCTTGAACTATCAGGTTAATAACATGACACATGCATCTGACATGAAATATCTCTCCTAAAGGTGCGTCTCTAATATTCCTAACAAACATATTGATCGCTACTCCATTATTCGCAGCATTATCGAAAGTGACACTAAAAATTTTATTTTGAATTTTATATTCCCTAATATTTTCATCATACACTCAAAAATGGCTGGGCCATCATGAGATGAAGAATCTCAGTGAATCCTAATATTTTTTTATTTATTGTCCAGTTTGAATTGACATAATGACTCGTGATACATGCATAAGAAGAATCACGTGACATGTCATATATCGGACGTCACGACACCACTCCACTAAATGCCAAAAATTCCTTAATTATTTTTTGTTTTTTCTAACTTATATATCTTTATATGTCACTCCTAGATGTCGACCTAGGAATCCTACGATAGGATGGCTGAAAATAAATCTGCATGATGCGGACTACCCTCGAATCTTCCGAAATCTGATCGAAGACCCATCAAAATGTTATGAGCTGGCCATGCCGTCCCTACCCAACTCCCTGGAGTATACGAAGGGAGTAAACTTTGAGACTGAACCGATCCAGTCTCAAAAATGTAGTGCCAAGTTGGTTTTCCTAGGATCTAACGGTCCATGTTTTTTTGGAGCATATTTCAGCATGCCTCTTTAGGTGCCCAGTCCCACATGTACTCTTGCATGTTAAAAGTCGCATACAATATTTGCATTGTGCCATTTCATGTTCCTCACCCTAACATCTAATTGTGTTATGATTTTAAAATGTGTCCAACTACAGAAGTCCTCCTAGTTTTTTTGTTTTTTAGAACTTTGGGCTGAGATGACAGGAGAAACCAAAGTTTCAGGAGCCACAGACGTTTGTGTAACACTAACATTTCATTTTCCAATTTATATGTGTTAGTGAATTTGTCATTTTTTATTTTTCGTACGTTTTTCTAGAGAGAGAAGCTTTAGAGAGAAAAAATAAAAAAAAAGTAAATTATATTACCGGTAAAAGCAATGAGGTCACTCACGTGCAAGATGCACTACAGGAAGCTTTGATGTTCAAAACTCAAGTTGAGTTCACGAAAATCCAAACCGAAATCAAAATCACGAGGGCCAAGAGAGAGAAGCACGGTTTATGTGAGAGAGAGAAAATATTGAGAGGATTTATGTTTTTGAAAACATAAATTGTATAGGGAGGGGGTAGATTTTATAGGCTAAATAAAGTTTTTTTTTAAAAAAAAATTATTTTTTTATTATTTTTTTGAATTTTTTTATTATATTTAAGGGGCCGAATCACGAGGACCGTCGGATTCTGCCCCCTAGCCGTTGGAGTCGAATCTAGGGCTGAAAATCGCTCAAAGTTTGAAAATTTTTTTTTTCCTTTAAAATTTCGAATTTCTCGGTTTCGGCAGAAAAAGACCGCGGGTCGGTCGGTTTGGACCCGACCCGCGTCTTTTTACCGGGGGGCCCGGATGGGTCGAGTGACCGAGTCACGACTCCAGTGACTCGTGACTCGTGACCGTGAGTCGCGACTCACGCCACGGCACCGTGGCACGCCGCTAGTGCCACGCGTGCCTGCGGGACCGGCACGGGATGGACCCGTGCCGGGCCAGGCCGGGCACGGCTCGTGCCATGCACAACACGACACGTGACTTGCTTCGCCCGGGCACCGTTTTTGAACGTGCCGGGCCGGCCCAGGCACGGCCGAACCGTGCCATGCCTCGTGCAAGGACGGGCCGGCCCGGCCCGTTTGACACCTCTAGCCACAACTTTGAAGTATGGGCAATTTGTTAATTTCATAGCTTTTCACAGTGTCACGACCACGTTATATGAGTAGAGGTATCAAATGGGTCATGTCGTGCTAGCATGACCTATTTTTTGGTGCACACCACATGTGGCAGTGGCACGTCCACATGGGCTTGGACCATCCCATGCAGACACCCTCAGCCAAACACATGGCAGTTTTTTTTAATAAAATATTATTTTTTAAAAATAATTGGGTGGGTCGGGCATGGTCCAATTGAACCTCAACCAAAACCCAGTCAAAGCATGATAGCCTACCATGCCATTAGGCCATGCCTAATGGCCAGACACCCTTTGTCCTAGCATGACACGAACCATGCCTCGAGCCAACACAAAATGGGTCCACGCATGGTTCTAGACCATATCGTGCATGGCCAGCTAACATGGCTCAATCGAAACGTGCCTCAAGACCAGCCCACTTGTCACCTCTATATATGAGAAAGATCAAAGCCAACGTCATGATTTTTCCCAATGTTATGACCATTTGATGTATGAGAGACACTATTCCTAGCATGGTGGCCATTCTTAACGTTGTAGTAGAGGTGTCAATCGGGCCGGCCCAGCCCAATCCAGCACGAGGCACGACATGATTCGGTCATGCCTGGGCTAGCCCGACATGGAAATTTCTCGTGCCCGTGCCCATGTTGTGCCTGTCTACGGCACCAGCCGTGTTGTGTCATGTCGAGGCCAACCGGGCTTTGTTCCATGCCTGGCCCCGCATGATACCGTGGCTCATTGGTATGGTATCTTGGCATGAGTCGAGAAACCTCTCAAATGGCTGAAGCTGAGCTCGACGGATGAAACTTTGCGACCCCGATAGTGAAGAAGCATCATGATAGAAGGGCGGCACGGTGGCGCACCACCAAACACTAATTTTTTTTAAAGTAGGATTCGGCCCAACTGGGCCGAACTGGGCAAGTTCGTGTCGCGGGCTCGTGTCGGGCTGACCTCCACAGAATCATGTCGGGCCAGGCACGCCACGGTATAGTAACCGTGTCGTGCCTGGCCCGACAAGGAAGCACCGGTCAGGCCTCGGCTAAAATGGGCCAGCTTGGCCCGCACATCCCGTTTGACACCTCTACGTTGCAGCCATATTATTCACTAGAAAGACCATTACTAATATTGTGACCATTATCAATATCATGGATATAATATATGCAAGAGAGACTAATTCCAACACTATAGTTATATAGTTAGTGTCATAGTCATGTTGTGCATAGAGAGGTCACTCCCAGTGTTATAGTCATTCGTAGTACCATGACTTATAATAGGGCCCAAGTCATGACACTCTCTAGCACCATGATTTTGTGTTATAGAAAGATCATGATGTATTCTAAAGCCGTGGACACTTTTACCAAAGTCATGATCTCTATCTCAAGCTTAATAGATGAAATCCAAAGTCATAGCATTTTTTAGAAGCCATAACTTTATTTAGAGACATACAAAAATATCAAAGCATAATGTATGAAAGGCAAAAAATCATAAAATTTTTTTCTTCTCCATGCCTAGAGACAAAGTCAAAGCATAATAAACAATCCTAGGGGTGATTTTTACACTTTCTTTGGGATCTAGTTGCAAGCAAGTGATGCAAAATATATGATTAAACCTTAGAGTTGGGGGCACACTCTCAAACATCCTTCCACTATAGGGTAGATTCAGAAAAATTAATCAAAAATAGCATGTGATTAGTATTTGTTATCTTAAGTATTCACATAAGTATTATAATTAAAAATCAAAAATGAGTTTGTGCATCTTGTTGTGATGAATGATGACATATAAACCATGATGCTCACCTCATGCATGCGGTAGGAAAGAAGTTAAAATATATTTTTTAACTTAAAATTTTATAAATAGATAGTTTCTATTTTTCATTATGGTCTTTCAACTCAACTCCCACCTTTCTTCTTTCTCTAACTCTAACTCTCTTCATAAAAAGGCTCTCATGATTCTCTTTCTGAGTTTCCAAGCATTAAATTATACTATTGTGGCAATTTTTTATGAATAATATATGTATAATTGCCTAATTGCAGATGAAGTGCATTTGATCCAGTAATCATAGTCCATGGAATTATGAATGCGAGTTAAAAATTTGCAAGGTACATGGCTACTCTCTTTTTTTAGTTTTATATACTAAAATTTATATAAATTAATAAATCAATATTTTTTTTCTATTTATAACTTTCAAAAATATCAAATAATAAGTATAATAAAATAAAATTAATATTGTAGAGGGGTTAATATAAATAATAATAGCTCAAATGAAAGGTATAATACTAATTGTCTCATAGTCATAGGTTAACATTGACCTAAAAAACTTAATTGTATGAACAAACATCTCGAATTTGAAGTTAGTTTAACATATTTAAAAACAAAAAAAAATAGAATAATTAAAGAAGATTCGGCCTAATGTAAGCATTGTAAAAAAATTATAATTGTAAAAAAAGTGATGGTACTAGCGTTGGGGATGAGAAGATATTCAATATTATTGAAACATAAATACATTGGAATTATGATTTTTATCCCTCAACCTACCATGGATCACATGAATTTCATAAAAATCGAAGGAAGGGTAAATGAAAATTACAGCTAGTAAATTGATTCATCGAGGCTTCAAAGTCTGCATCTTGGTTTATTCGGATCTTCAAAGATGTTGCATTTCTAAAAAATGATCACCCTTTATAATTATTCACACATGAACAAATAAAAAACAATCTTGTTGAATGCTAGTTTATATTCATCTTATCAAAATGAAATTGAGGGTTTTCTTTTCTCTCTTTGTTTGTTTTGGTTGTTCTCATAGTAAAAGATAGCTGCTTTCAAAATATATGTCATATATATATATATATATATCTGCCAGGGTTTAAGTCAAAAATGAATATTATATTATAATATATATATATAACTCTTTTAAATAATATTTATTTAAATTCAAATCCTTATCAGATAAGAAAATGAATTTATAAATTATTATATAGTTAAGATTCTTTTAAAAACCCCTTTATAGATTATTTCCTTGTCGAATAAGAAAATATAACAAATTAATTATTTGTTTTAATCATGAATTTAAACTTTCTCAAAATTAAATTCAAATTTAAATAACAACTCATTATTATTTTTAATTTAAAATAATCTCATCATTTTAAATTAATACAAAGAGTGAAAAACAATAACCATTATTATTCATTCTTAATGTGCGACCCTATAGGTTCAATTAATAATGGTAGTAGACCTAAATCACATTTTGATCTTACAAGTCATAAGTGGCCTCTAGCAAGACATTATGACTACCCAAATTAAATGAAAAGCTCATGATCTGAGACAACCTTAATATCGCAAATGACATAATTTTTTGTCTCATGATATTTTGATAGAATACAAGGCATGGACAAAGTCAACCTTATATCATTCTATATTTGATTACTCGAAACCCAATTAGACTAAATAAACAAATGATATTGATCTCCCAATAATTCATTTGAACACGGCCATGCATTTCTAAGTCTCAATTATCGAGAGAACCCATAAATATCTCTCTTATAATAAGAGAGACAAATTCCATCTTAATCGCTCATATCTCACTACATAATTCTTATTATGTTCAAGTATTACCTTTAAAGCAATCTGATTAAAGATAAATATTTGATTATATCAAGACATAATATTTCTTATGTTGAGAATTATATCGATCTCAGGTCAAATGATTTAATGACACAACTATTAGAGATTAAGTTATGACTTTGATCCATTTATTAATCTCAAGATGGGTCAATCCAATTTTGTTCTCAACAAATAGATATATATTTGATTTGTATCTCATACATATATTCATCTCATAAATATCAATCAAACTTTATATTAATCTTAAATCATTATTATTCCCAAAATAATAACCAATTAGGAACATTTAGAATAATTAATAATATTATTTAAGAATCTTATATATAATAAATATGCAAATCATAATAATAATTAATTTTCACAAATAGTCAAAATATCATTCCATACGATAGGCCTAGAGCACTATTACTGACAACTAGACACCTTAAAAGATACATTGAATAATTCACTAAAAAATATGATGTATTGGATGCTAGACACATCTAGCTTAGTAGTGGAGTAGTTAAATTTGGATATACTTGGGTTTAGTGACTCATTTTATTTATTAGCATGAGTTTGCTTGAGAAGATATTGCTAGGTTGGTTGCAATTATGTTTATTCCACTTAAATTTGTGGAATATCTAAAATTAGTTCATTATATATATGATTACATTTTGCTCTCTTATCATATGACTGATATAATAAAAAATTATAAATTTTAAAATTAATTACTAATTAATAAACAAATACATAATGAAGTGATATCATTAAGATTTGAAATATAAACTAGTCATGATTATATTCATTTCACATGCATTATTGTCCAATTCATTAATTTTAACTAGAAACTAAATAAAAAAAGTATCATGCTTTCATGAGATCCCCTTATGATGATATTGCCATATACGAGAGAGACTTTCTAGAATTTTTAGTGAATATGAAATAAAAAATAATATTTATAGTATAAATATAATATTTGATAATATTTCAAATAATTATGTTATTGTAAATATATTCACTAGAACGATTAGAGATGATGTCATACCAAATATTTTTTATGTTAAATATATATGTCACACAATAAATATAATATTATATGTAGACTTAAAAACATTGTTTCCCTCATTAGAATAAATTAAAAATATATTAAAATATATTAGGACATATAACAAACTATATGAACTTTATAGTTTATGTATGACCGGCCTAAAAAAATTCCTACTAGATGCCATATATCATTTGAATTTAACATACTTGATATTGACTTCGAGTGTTAATTATCAATATGTTATATGCGACTTTGGCAATAATAAAATTATGAAACGAATAGTCAATGAATCATAATGGGAATAATTTTTTGTTAAATTCATAATTTTTTTTATGATATGATGAATTTATGTTCATTTGTATATACTTTTATATCTTGCGTGATATTCATGTATATATAAAATATGAGTAATGTTCTTAATCAATATGGATAATACTTATATTTTGTTGACAAAACTATTGAATTAAAAAGATATTTATAATATGTGGCTGCCATTTTATCTTTTTAGTGCTTAAATACATGCATGAATCTTATGATTAAGGTTAGAAGAATAACAAATATTATAAAATATATATATAGTTACATTAATCAACCACAATAATCAGATGATAAATATTTATTTAAATATTATAAAAATAAGAATGATCATTATTGCATGATTTCGAATATGAAGATTGATGTCATATTTAGAGATGATGACATTTCCACTTAGTTACCTATACGTAAGTAATGAGGTACTCCATTGAATATGTGTGAGTTGTCGAGATACTTAGATACCGATTATGCTATATCTTATCTCAAATAGATTTTATAAAAGTTAGATATATCAAGTTAGTAGAAATTTTACCAATATTTTTTTTTGTGCTATCTAAAATGTAGCATTATCTTTTTATCTTAGATATGACTTCCTCTGGTGTCTAATGTACGATGATGATTTATATAGCTAATGAAATCAAACTTATAGTTGTAAAGGTAAAAATTAGTCATATTGATAAATGGTTAGAGTGATTTAGTAGTCAATATCATGAGCACTAATATAGCATTACCTAATCACCAATTTTCATCTTTTTATTTTCAAATTTTCTAATATAATTTATGTTCTTTTTGAAATTTTTAGCTATACTTGCATGACATGATGGTATGACCAAGTTGTCACCTCTATGTATAATTGAATATGCAACACAAATAGGGTAGAGAATGGGGTACAAAGTCATAATTAATGTTGATTTTAGTCCATTTTTTCATTAATTAGAATAAAAAAAATATTTCGAAAAAATTAAAAAAAAAAGGTGCTAGATTGGTGTTTTGCTCTAGGGAGATTTGTATTTTGGTGAATCAAACACAAAAATTAAAAAAAAAATAATTACAAAAAATGCACTACAATGTTAAATTATTGCATTTTGGTGCACTGAATATCAAATTACAATTTTACCCTTAAATGAGATATCAATAGTTTTAAAAAATAATAAAAAAGTCGAAAAAAAAACAAATCAAGCAAGACCTAGCAACGGCAACACCATGTTTCAAACTCACACCCTTTCATAATAAAACACATTTCTCTGTCATCCAGTTACACACTTTCACATCTAAAGTGGATTGATTTAAATATTTCTATATAGATATATATATATGAACATAAACATATATAAATAAATATATGTGTGTGTGTGTGTTTATATTTATATGTGTCTATATTTAAATATTTATATTATTAAATATATACAAATACATAAAATATATTTATGTGTATATAAATATATAAATCAGTTCGCATTTAATTTGAACCATGTGAGCAACTTGATGGTTGAGGAGTTTGTTTAATCATTAAGGGATGTGACTTCATATCATGTAATTTGATTTTCCAGTTGTAACACATGAAATTTTTGATTTTTAAAATTTTTTTTAAGCAGTTGACATGTTATTTAAGGATACATTTGAGTTTTTAATTTTTAGTATTTTATGATTTGGTGTATTTTTTTTATTTTTTTCAAAAAATATATATTTTTAATGTTATAAAGAAAGAGAAAGAAATGAAGAGAAGAAAAATAGAAATTATTATATTTCACTCTGGTCAAATTTATTTATAGGCTTACAAGAAGGTAAAAGGTTATAACTTTGAGAAAAACAAAAGTTATGATGACAAAGCCATAAATGATGGTAATTCATTTCAAAGTAATAATCATTCATTACAAGGTATTGATAACACTTCTCCTTTAATGACCATAACATTAAAGAGCATGCCTCATTAAAACTGTATTAGGAAAAACCTAGTGGGACAAAAATCTAGTGAATAAAAGAGAGTAAATGTACTTTGAAAGGATAACTGCCTCATTAAAACCTTACTATGAAAAACCTAATGAAACAAAACCCTAGTGAAGGAAACATAGTACAATATATCTTGAGTATTCAAGACTCCCCTTAATGTCATAATAACTCAGTCTGGAGAACATTAAGCCTCTATTTCCATTTTGGCTTTCAATTTTTTAGTAGGTAGCAACAAGTAGTGCCTTAGTGAATAAATCTACAAAATTATCACAAGAACTAATTTTTTGTATATCAATCTCACCATTATTTTGAAGCTCATGTGTGGGAAAGAACTTTGGAGAAATATACTTAGTTCAGTCTCCTTTGATGTATCTGCTTTTGAGTTATGCAATACAAGTGGCATTATCTTCATATACTATTATTGTGGTGTTTGAAATAGGAAGAAGATCTTCATTTACATGCATTCCCTACCAGCCTCGTGTACTACTAATAGCTCAAAATGATTGGAGGAAGTTACTACTATGGTTTGAATAATATATCTCCAAGAGGCATCAATATTGCCACAAGTAAATATATATCCTATTTGTGATTGAGACTTATGAGGAACCGAAAGGTATTTGGTATCAGCATAACCAAGTAACTCTGGTTTTGATACTTTGGAATAAAAGAGCATCATATCACATGTCCCAGAAAAGTATCTAAACAAATATTTTGCTTCATTCAGATGCCTAAGAGTAGGCATTGAGCTATAGTGTGCAAGAAAGTTCATTTAAAATGTTATGTCTGGCTTTATACAATTTGCGAGATATATTACTGCTCCAATTGTACTTAAGTATGATACATCTTAACTGAGGAGTTTCTCATTCTCTTCTTCAGGATAAAATAGATCTTTTATCCATTCCAAGTGATCTTACAATCATATGATAGTTAAGGGGATGAGCTATGTCCATGTAAAAGTGCTTCATGACTTTTTCATTTCAAATTCTTTCTTTATATAATCATCAGTTTCTAAGAGCCCTTCAGGGGTCCCATATTAGATTCCAATCATCAACATTTACTACTATAATTGTCAACCTGACTTTTGTTTTCTTGAAGATACACATGGATAGATTGAATTATTTATATATTCTTCTCTCAATAAGTATGTACTCAGATTGTTTGAATCCATATTAGGATCATTGTAACTTTATTGAAAACATAACATGTGATTTTGAAAATTTTGCTTCAGGCAATATAAATCCTTCAGGTATTTTCATGTATATGTCACCATTTATGGATTCGTACAAATAAGCTATGACAATATCCATCAAATACATTTTTAGTCCTTCTGAGATTGTCAAATATATTAAATATTTAAATGTGATTGTATCAATTACTAGTGAATATATTTTATCATAGTCAATACTAGGTCTTTATTAAAACCTTTGTGCAACAAGGTGAATTATATATAATAGGATTTCTTTTCATTTATTTTTCGTACAAAGACCCATCTATATCAAACATGCTTAATATTTTCAAGTGTTGGAACTATTTGTCTAAATACTTTCCTTTTAGCCAAACAATTTAGTTATGCATGAATTGCTTCTTTTCATTTTTCATAATCATGTCGATTTCAACATTTATTTACAATTTGTGGCTCATGATCATCATTATTATGTATTATGCTCATAACCACTTGGAAAAAAAAACATTGTTGACCAGGATATTTCTACGATCCCATATTTTCTCCTAATTCATATAACTCATAGATATCTCTTCGTTTGTAGGAGATATAATTAGCTAGTTACTACTACTCATGTAGTTGTTTTATTTGATTCTTATAAGATGTTTTGACTCAACACGAGCTTATTATAATATAATAGGCTCTTCAAGAGTACTTTCATTAGAATTATACTCTACAGGAGTAAACAACATATTAGAATTTCATTGCCTTTAGAAAAAAATCTTTAAATTCGATTGGTCTTCCACATTTCAATCGTGGTTAGATGTATTGGCTATAACATTTCCCGAATCCACTATAGGGATCTCAATAATTTACCATTTATATTATTAAGCATAAGAGAAGGATGACTAATTCTTTATAAAAATGATTTTCATTGCAAAAAATATAAGTAAGCATCATCACTTAAAACATAAGAAATATCATATGGTTTATCATATGCATGTACCCAAACATTATGAGGTATATGCCTCTCTCTCATAAGCCAACACCCAAAAAAGTAGCTAAATGGTACTTATGTCATGTTCCCTTAGACTAGAAAAGCAACACTTCTAAGGATTTCTTGAATCCAAACTTATGGATAACCAAATGAAACAAGATACTCATTCATTTATATATTTTATTTGGTCACACTATGCATATGTACAATTGTGTAAAATTAATTAAGAGACTTGATAGGCAACTACAAAGACATGCACAAATGCATCTGGAATGATATGCATATACGGATGAATATGATCATTGAGGTCTGCCTGCACTAGTGTTTCCATTAACACATCCACCATTCCATATGCTCCATGTGGCATGCTCAGATATAGATGTACAAAATTAATAAAGAAAAATATGCATGAGCTTATGGACAACAATGTTCGACCTAAGCAAAAAAGAAGCAAATCGACCAACTTATTTAAAACACAGTCTCCATTTAATCAAACTAGATGAAACACATTAAGCATCAAGCTTTATTTTGTGTGGCAAAATTAGGCCCTCTTAATAAAATGCCTATTATAACTTTGTAGTTGTCTCGATCATTTGGATGTGATACTCAAGAAAAGCCTGTCATTTCCACGAAAAACAATAAAAGGGCCATGAATAAATAATCAAACTAGGGCTCACACCTCTTTGGATATTATTAGCCATTTCGAGAGTAGCCGATGGGCTCAGATATGAATGATTAATTAGTCATCCAAACTAATTTAGAATATAGTAATGATAACATAATATAAAGAAAGAGGAAGAAATAGAGAGCAGAAAAATAGAAATTGTTATATCTGATTATACTATTTATAGGCAATGTCATTTATTACTAATTATTTATAGGCAGAAAAATAAAATTTTTATTTTTAGGATTTTGCCCTCACAAGTTAACAAAAATATTGAAAAACCTTTTCTCTCTGTGGTTGGAGACGGCGGCCGTGGTTCCTTCACAAAACGGCGGCCGTGGTTCCTTCACAAAACGGCGGATTGGAGTACGAAGCTATCTAATGTCCATGCAACCTGAAGCTGAAGCAGACAAGGGGATGGAGGTAACAGCCACAAGCATGAGAGAGGCACACAGCAGAATTATGGAATACCTAAACGCCTTTGCGGACGCCGTAGCTTTTCAAGACGGTGCTTGTTTGAAAAACCTTTTCTCTCTAACTTCCAACTCTTCTCTTCATTCCCTCGGGGATGCTCTGAACGTTTTCCAGGTCTATCTGATGATTCCATTCCACCTTCACTACAATTGGCATCGCATTTCATTTCCGCATCCTCGCCACTGCTTTTGTTTCTCTTTATGAGGATTTACGTTGTTGACCATGGATCATTGATCTTAATGACAATTGACAGGACGGTCTCATATTGATAAGGCAATCGGAAAAATTCTCACCGTTAAGTGAAGTATTATCGTCCGCCTTCCGTTCGTTTCAAAGTTATCGTCTCGGCCACGTAGTTGAATCTTATAACTTTTTTGAAAAAGCTGCTAAGTATGTGCATTTCAGTCTATCTACATTTATATTCTTTTAACTTGCTCGTTGTATTTTGATCTGGAAATTTGCTTTAACTGTTTTTACTGCTGTTTCTGCTCATAATGCAGTTCTTTCCTTCAGGAGTTTCGAAATTGGGAATCTGCTTGGGCTTTGGAGTCAATGTATGCTGTTGTGTATGAAATTAGAGTTCTTGCCGAGAAGGTATTTCGAGGATCATGTTATTTTTTTCCCAATTATCCTATCACAAGTAAAAATATGTCATTGCGGACTGTATGATGTAAAAATTGCAGGCTGATAGAGAGTTGGACTCCAATGGTAAATCACCAGAAAAATTGAAGGGAGCTGGTTCATTCCTCATGAAAGTGTTTGGGTTTCTTGCTGTGGGTTTTACTATATGTATATGTTATGTTCTCTACAGACTTTGTGTTCTGCCTTGCTGACATCTTGCTTGAACATTTTAATTCATAGGGAAAAGGCCCTAAACGTGTGGGAGCATTATATGTAACCTGCCAATTATTTAGAGTATACTTCAAGGTGATCATTATATTTTCTGGGACTGTGAAATTATTGTGTATTTGTATTTCTACGTCACATTTCTCTGTGACAGTGGAACCAATTGGCTAAAATATCCACATGGAAGGGGCTCTATGTTCTTGAGCATGAACATATGCTAGTTGTGTGGTGATTATAAAGCAATGTGATGTAGAATTTATAGCTGGTATAAGAATAAATGTCAATGTTTCCCAACATTTTTGCATGAATTATTTTTATTGAAACACATCTTTGTATTATATGAATCAGTATTATTGATTTTACTTTTCCAAATGTACAGTTCATTATAAACTTTTTTGCAAACCAAACTCATGTTAGTCTTTCATGATTATCTTCATCCAAATTTTAATGTGGATCAAATTCAAATTATCACGAGTATATTGAATAACATATTCTTGGGATCATCCTTTATGCCTATTCCATGTTGATCTTTCTTGGCAATTTTTACTTGTAAGCCCTAGTTTGGGATAAGAAAATATTGATAAATGTAAGTTTGATTAGATGTAAGTAACATTGCAAGAGTTTAACCTGGTAGTCTCATGGGTGCTTCCTAATTATCAACCTCATGTATCGGAAATCTCTCATGTATTGAGGACATTTCATAGAAAAGGCATCAATAATCAATCCTAACAAATTTAAATAATGTTTCATATCTTAATAGGGTGTATGTCATTTATTTTGTTTCAATAAATGAGACAATGGTTTAATAATAAATATGAGACTTGTGATTCTAGCAAATAAAAATTTAAAGTATGAAACTTTTTTGAGAGATTAGCAGTGCTAATAGTGAAAAACATGAAAAATAATCAACCATCAATTTCTCTTTTTTATGAAGTCTATTTGAAATTTTAATGATAGAATTCTCACATAATTTTTGAACAAATGAAGTGTTTGTATTGTAGAAATAAGATATTAAATATCTTAAAATTCAATAGAAATATTAATGAAATTATGAAAGTATAATAAGAATATAAAGCTAAGATTTGGATTGGGATCACTCACATATACAATGATTTCATTAATAAAAAATAAAATACAATAATATGACAATAAATATAAACTGTTACATGACATCAAGTTGGTGGAAATATTAAGACAACCTAGTTTAAAGAAAAAAGTAAATTGTGATTTTTTGAAGGTATTCATAAGATATTTCTTGGTTATTATGTTATTGAAATATAGGTTATAACAATAATTATATCCTAAATTTTTTCATTAAGAAAGAAACAATTCATTTATATATTTTATTTATTTGTATTATATTAGATTAGAGGGTATATGTCGTGTTGTTTGATTATCAATATATAAATTATATTTCTTGTTAAAATAATTCACATATATTTCTTACTAAAACAATTCATATATATTTCTCGCTAAAACAATTTACATATATTTCTCAAGGTATCATGTCCAAAGTATGTTGTATGTGATATTGCTATTGCCTTGAACTCTATCAATATATTAGATTTTAAAATAATTATTTATTATTTATTTTTTTAAAAGATGAGATTACCTATAAGAAAGTATAAAGACTAGTAGTCGATTTTTTCTCATGGCATTGGTAGGTGTCTAACTCAAATAAAAATATCTGACTAACCCTAAGTGGTCTGATCATTGAAAAAAAAATTTAAGGCTTAGAAAAATTTTCACATATCTTAATATGCAAAAAAGTTTTTTCTAGATAAATTTATTATATTGAATTTAGTAAATAATTAATTATATAATTATATAAGTTATATGTAGTCCGATTATAATTAGATAAATAACCTAATGATTATTCTATGGATAGTTGAGTCAACTATGAGAATTGTACCACATAAGAAATTAGTACGACTTAATCAAAAATCTATTAGAGCACAACTCAAAAAATTAATATCTATGAGAGCTTCAATTGCTTATTTTTTTGTGACAACATAATTTATCTTTTGAAGTTTATAATATCTATCTTAATAAAGTATTTGAGTCTCACGAAATTTTTTGTATGAAATTATAATTGAAAGTATTATTTGAGTTATATGATTTTCAACTCATTATTTTTGGTGACAAGAATATCATCCAAATACACAATAAAAAAGATGAATTTATTAATTGAGCTATTTTGAAAAAATAAAGAGAAATTTATAAAATAATTCTATAAACTAAAAGGGCTGATTGCTAGTGAAAGTCTCGTTAATTAAACTCTTGGTAATTATTTTAGACTATATAATGACATGTATAATTTGTAAATTAAGTCTAACTATTCTATTTGAAATTTAGGTGATAGTTTCATGTATACATTTTAGTTTAATGTTATTATTAAGGAAAATATTTTGTCTAATTAATATATCATTCATCTATGAGTCGCAACATATGTAATAAGAATATGCACGGAGATTATTTTGAATACTTGAGAGAAAATATCCTGATAATCCATTCTAATACTCGAGAGAACTTATAATAAGTTTCATTTTAAGGTAATATATCTTTTTATTTGGACTGAGCTTTATTGTAAATATTAATCTGCAACTAATAATAAATATTCTCGTATGTCAAGGTATTAGTTATTTATCTCATTCAATATAACCTAATAATATTGAGTAAGATAATATCTTAGAAGAATATTTGAGTATTCTTATATAATTAAGAGAAGTTATAAAAGAATGAACAAAATATGATTATGATAAAATATATAAACTATGATTTTGAGTATAAATTTTTTGTTTTTTTAGAGAGTGATATAAATATAAAGATAAGTGCTTATAATAGAATCTTTGGCTTCTCGAAAGACTCCATTTTAAATAAGTTGTATGTGTCCCATTATTCAAGTATAGATTCTAATTCTTGGAGGGCCAAATTTCTTAATCTCTTGTTCATCTAGAGCTGAAATTAGAGCAGATGTATAAACTATCTAATCTTTTAGATTGGAGAGATATTCTCATCTTGAAATCTCATTTTTTTTTAGAATTAAATTAATTTGTACTATTTAAGCATTTTCTTTAGAATTAACATTTATATACATATTATGATTTTATATAATGGATGGGTAGCAAAAAGTACTAGATTTAGATATTTTTTTGAATTTTTATTCTTTATAGACTCGTTAAAAAATGAGTTATGCTTAAAAAGATGAAATTATCACTCACTAATACTTTATCAAGCTCTGATAAATAATATTTATATATATTTTTGGTATAGAAGTATTTAATAAAGACACACTTTAATATCATATATGTCATCTTATTTCAATTTAGGGAGAGATTTTAAATAAAATAAGTATACTTACTTTTAAAAATTTTAGGGGACAAATTGAATAATCTCTTTTCATGTTATATGATTTGAATGAGTACATATTTAAAAAAAAAATAGAAGATATTTTATTAATGAGCTAATTAATGGGTAATATTGCATCTCCTAAAAAATACTTAAGAATATTTCTATCAAAGAGAAGTATTTAATCTATCTCAATTTTTATTTTTCTATTTTATAACTCAATTTTGTGAGGCGTGTCAACATAAAAAAATATCATGTATAATCCAATAATTAGTATAATAAATACTAGGGCTATTAAACATTTTCATTAATAGTCCTTTCAATATATATATATATATATATATATATTAAATTGATTTTATATTTTTTTAAATATATAAAAAAATTACTATCTTAAATAAAAAGGAATATGTAAAATGCATATCATCAATATATATATGATAAAATATCTAAATTTAATTCATGTTTAATTTTTATTAGGTTTTTAAATATTTAAGTATACCAGATCGAATAAATCTTTACTCACATAAATTTGATGGATAGAATCATAGAATAAGATATTTTGATATATTTTTTTAACTAATATATATTTCAATTTAATATAGAAACATGTCTAATATTAGGATGTAACATAATTAGTTTGATTAGTGATAAATAACTAGATTTTAGGATGAACAAGCAATAAATCAATACCACTCAAATATCTAGTTGAATATCTTATCATAAAAGTTGGGGTGTGTGGGATACCATACTCAATTCCAAAAACAATCTTATTTGATATCTTTTGACCTTATAAATAAAAATTAATAAAAGAAAAAATAAATTAGAATTGAATTGTGAAAAAAAAAAAATCTCACAGAAAGATGAGTAGCTACCAACTTTGAATAAGTAAAACACTTGAAAAACTAAATAAAATTAAGTATAATATTGCTATAGCCATGAAATTTTAATGGTTTGCTATTGATAATTACAAAACGTAGTGAATAAGAAAAAAATAATAAAAAAGAATGATTATATTTAATATGATTGTTGACTTTTGAGTTGATAGCTTATAAGTATGATGTAGGAAGATGTTACAAAGTTTATAGCACTTAAAAATTGAGAAATATATGTTATTGTCATATTAATGAGGAATGATGTATATACCTCCAGGGCAAGGATCTCGGACTGAGAATTCTTTCATAATTCCTGATTGTCCACAATAGTTGTCATGTTCTTCTTAATAGTATATATTGCTCTCTATCTTATATTTGGAAATAATAAATAACAATTTTTAATTGTGTGATTATTCTTTCATAGTATATATACTAAATTAAAGTTCTCATGTCTATATCTTTATTATGATTAGTATTATCTCATATATCAATATATACAGAACAATGTATCTCTCTAGTTAATCTCAATCTATTTTGTATATATCGAATTGACCAATTTTGTAACTCTAGTATGGTGGAAAATTTTCTATCATCTGATACCTTATTGTGAAATGCTCAGAAACTTCTAAGAAATATCTAATAAGCTGAAAGTATAAGGACCTAATATAGATGAGACATAATGAAATAAATATTTTATTATTTTTATTGATGATTATACGTGTTATATATGTTTGTTTTTTTTTATTTTTCATCATAATTTTTTTTATTTTTTATTATTTTATAAAAAAATATAAAATTAGTTTAATGAAAATATAAAAAAGTAATAATTTATTAGAGCATATGTTAAATAACATTATTATTTACTATATTGATTATAAAATTATACAATATATTTTATGTGCTATAACACTCCCACAAATTGAGGTTACTGAAGGAAATAATTAATACTTGATTATTATAATTTAAATATTTTTTTTTATAAAAATTGTTCCTAAGCAATTTTGAACAGATGTGATATTAATAAAAAACTATGTTATTATTTGGATTTTTTTTTGTCTTTTTTATTTGTTTCCTTTTAAATTTTGCATAATGCAAATATATTATTTAGCATACTTCATATAGTTTTTGTGAAAATTTGTTTATTCATAATCTATTTGTAGATCAAGATAAGATAATACTAATGACTTTGAATTTGATATATATTTTTCTTTATTAAGATAATTTGGATATTTTTTTATTATAACTATTCCAAAGTGATTTATTATAATTATATTATCATTTGGATCTCTTATTTTCTTTTTTATTATGTTCTCTTTCATATTTTGTATTATGTAGAATTTAGCATGTTTCATAATGTCTTAGAGAGAATTTATTTTATTATTATCTCTCCATAGGTCGAGATAAGAAGACAAACTTTGAATTTGATGTGTTTTTCTTGACACGTGTATTTTTTGGTAGAGTATTAATAGGTATTAATGTTACATTTTTTAGTTGGACACATTTTTTAATGAATCGAGGAAGATAAATCAAAAGGATGTATTTGGATCTCTTATCCTCACTCATCTGTAGTCTTACTTGAGTCTTCAGTTAGAAGATAGAGTTACTCGTTGATTACATTTAAACTTGTGATGATGTTATATTTTGTGGTATGTTTGACTTATGATGATACTTTTATGGTGTTTTCATATATACCAACAATAATAAATCATGTTGACTTAGGTTTTTTAGAGGAGATATTTCTTGAGTTCAAATAATTTGGTGGTTCATGAGTCTAACTCCATTTATGGTTAATGGTGAGCAAGATATTAAAAAATTTTATCATTCAAGACTTGGAGTCTATATTAGGAGAAAGAAAAATATGCAACTTGTTCAAAGTAGAGAAGAGTTTCATGAGATGCCAAATAATCTTGTAGCTAACTCTCTTAATCTTGATCTTTTGATTATTTTGATATTATGAAGAATATAAGTCAAAACTATACAAACAAATATAAAAAACTCAACAAAAATTATGTACAAGGGGTGCCATTATATAATGAATCAATTGTATTGTGATTATTTCACATATTGAGTGTTCTTATTTATTATGAAATAAAAAACAAAAAAATAAATTGAAAACTAAGACAAAGTAACAACTAAAATTGCAACAAAGTACATATATCACATGCAATTATATATGATAGAAGAATATTTGTTTAATAGTATTGATAATTTGGGGTAGACTAAATGATCGAATTTGACAATTGAAAAAATCTTGTATGAATCTAATCAAGTTAAGTCATATGTTAATGCTACAATACACATTGTTGCATTTTATAGTGCCACCCACTACTAGGGCACGCATAGAAGTGGTTAGTAAAAAAAATCACTCAACTTTTAACTACAATTACAGTAAAGCATCTTTGACCTTTGAATTGGTAAGCAAAACTCCTCCACAAACTACAAATCTATTAAAATTTATAAGTATCCAATATCATTGCTCTCTATTTTGCTTCTGTATTAGATATGAAAATAGTAATTTATTTCTTATTTTTTCAGGAGATAAAAGTGTTTATAATAAAAGTATAAAATCTTATCATAAATTATTTCTCTAATATTATTAGAACTCAACTAGAATTTGAATATACTTTTATCCAATTATATTCTTGATATTTGAATAATATTTGATGTTTTGGAGCCCTATTCATATGTGTCTGAGAATTATGAGAATCGTGTCAACATTAGTATGTATTATAAATTCTAGGGTGTGACTAACTATACTAATAATATAAATAATATATGTTCTGATCATTGTTAAATAATTTAGGTTTTTATGATTATCCTATATTTGATGGAATAAACCGAGGAACTAATACTTATTGATAGATCTACACTCTTATCATATGGTGAGACAACTTATGGGTAATTCATCATATCAAAATCAGATAAAATATCTTATTGGGCAATTGTGTTTTCATGATTGTGATTCAGAAGAAGAGGACAACAGAGAAACAACAATAAATGATATATATTCAATCCACAACCACAATCCAATCATGACAGAATCAAAAAATAAAATAGAAACACAAGAATAATGTGGTTCATTAGTTGTTCAACATGACTAGTTACATCCACCAGAAAAATATTTATGCATTTACAAATTAAACTAAAAATGTCTAGAATTTTTATAGTTTATGTAGTAGAAATAATCGCGATAAAATCATGCAGAAGAGGAGAAAGAGATGAATAGTTCCACACCCCGAAAATTAGCAGCCCGAAAACATAAAATAAATATAATTTATATTAATATAATTCTGATTTGATTAATCGGAGTGGTCAGATCACTTGGATGAGCTAGGGCGCGAGACACTGCTCTAAAATTTTTTCGGTCCGGTCAGCTGACCCTCCGTTATTGTGCTATTGCTGCATTTCTGACCTCATAATATTTTTTTTCCTGCACTTATATGAAAATATTAAAATAGAAATAATTTGGTTATATAAAACAGATAATCAAAATAAATTATATACAATATATCTTAAAAAAAAATCAAATTTTTTGAATATTCGATCTTGGTATTCAAGAAATATCTAGATGTTAAATATTCTTTATATAAAACTTAGTTTGTATGAATAATTTCAATCGAAATATATCTAATTGATCAATTTATGCATAAACATATCTTTCTTGAGGTTACAATGAATGTACATATTTCTCCTATTTAACTGATATATAGTTCATATGTGAAATCATGAATGTAACAACAAAGAATAATCTAATAGTGGCCATCTTGCCTATAAGGGAAAAATATTTAATAATTATTATCACAAGTCTGTGTAAATTTTCTAACTATCAATATGTCTTTGAGTTGATCATTTTTTTAGGTTCAATCTTCACTATGTACATTTATCTACATTCCATTAGTAGCTTATCAGAATTTTACAGAACAAAATCAAAAATATGATTAGATGTGATCTTATTAAGTTCATCAAACATAACATATTTTCATCCTAGATGATTAAGTGCTTCAAAAAAGTATCAAATATCATATTGTTGTCAAGAGTTAAGAGATAACAAAAAATTAGAATTCATATTACAAAAATAGAACA
The DNA here is from genome assembly GCA_029783825.1 of Sapria himalayana. NCBI lineage: Eukaryota > Viridiplantae > Streptophyta > Magnoliopsida > Malpighiales > Rafflesiaceae > Sapria > Sapria himalayana. Next base: position 63,711 of record JAREIK010008859.1, read on the forward strand.
CGACTATACTTATGATAATGAGTGTTGACTAGGATATGATCTTTGTTAATTTTGTAAAGCAATTAAAAGATCAAAGTCACTATTCTAAATTAGATCAGTTGACATGGTAGGAGATTTATTAGGAAAAAGTCATGGATGTATTCATCTACCATATATCTTTATATGAAATCATCAAGTTCTCTAGTTCTCATCTCTTTTTCGGAGAAGATTCACATCTTATGTTTTATAGGATACTAATACTAGACTCTTCTTCTTGACAAAAAGCTCTATGGGAAGCCTTACTATTGCTAGGTAGAGAGTTTTCATTGTTCTCCTCAAAATCAACTTTGTTACTAGTATCAAATGTAAGGGAAGGAGCAACACTAACTGTTATCTCTTTATGAATAAATAACAATTAAACATGTGAACTATCATATTATTATGGTGTCTGAAAATATATTCTTTTAGTTTAGGTCCTTGTAGAAGAATTTTTTCTCCAAGAACATTATATCTACCTATATAATGATCACATTGGTCTTTGGTAGGTAATGCATGTATCTCTTTTAAGTATTAGAGTACTCAATGAAGACAGATTTAAAGACATGAACAACAAATTTTTTTTAGCCTAGAGAGGGAATCTGAACAAAACAAGAATATTCTAAAATCTTGTGTAAAAGATAAAAAATTCTTTCATTTATGTTTATGAGATATGACCTAAGAGAATCGAAAATGATATCTGGTTGATTATAAAGTTTTGTGGCTAATGTTGTTCCTCTCCAAAAATATTTTGGAACACTCCTATTAGTTTTTTTAGCTATCTCATTATTTGTAGGAGTGCTAGAATAAGATGTTAATAAATTATCATATATTCTTCCAAAAAATATAAAAACTATTGAGAAGCATATTTCAAAATATTTTCACTTATAATAATCAAATTGAATTTTTGTTCATTTATAAAATTTTATAAATATATATAAAATTTCACATGTCTTTTTGAAGATTCAAAATTATGTATATTTAATATAATCATTAGTACAAATAATAAAATATCTCATGTCATCATACAAAGTCCTCAAGCATATGAATAAATTAATAAAATAAATCTCTCCTAATATCCTCCTGAAATGTAGATGTTAAGTTTTAATATATTTTTTTAATTGATAATCCTTACAGCCAATAGAATTTACTCTTTTGATACTCGAGTTTAGAATATTTAGCTTATTCAATATTGAATGTCTTAGCCCATAGTGTATAATCAATGGATCAGTTATGGTCAAATACCTAAAGAGTTTTTCATGGGTAAAGATAAATATATATCTCATTCAATACAAAAAATAAAAAACAAAAATCAATGTCACAAGTCAGTTGCTTAGTACAATAATGACTGAAAATAAATAATGAATAAATTCTAATACAAAGAGAACACGTGTCCAAAGAAACAATATAACATGGATATTATCATGCTCATAGCTAATAGATTGATATTATTGACAATGACAATATTAAAAGTTCTAAATTCTAAAAACAAAGTAGAGAGTCCGATCACTTCTGATGTGAATATTGATTCTTGATGATCTAAGTGTTAGAAATGAAGATGTTAGAAGAAAAACAAAAAATTGTAGAAATATCTTATCTAGATTTATTAATATTAGAGGTATCAAATGGACCGTGTTATGTCAACATGACCTATTTGAGTGTGGCATGACCTTGCAACAGTGTCGTGCATAACAAGGCATAACATGAGAACCAATCGGCCAGCCCTGCACAACATGGTTGATCCGCATTGTCCAGGGCTGTGGCCGGCCATACCAGATTATACTAGGTTTGGAACTGGCCGTGCTGGTTTTGGTTGAATTGGGCGGATCGGACAAGCATGAATTGGCTTTTTTGCTCTAATATGATTTATAAATTATGATTATTTAATTTTATTTAAATTAAAAGATTAATGCATAAATTAAATAAAAAAAATATCAAATTAAATTGAATAAAATTATTAAGTGAAATCGAATCCAATATCCAATAAAATTAGAGGTGTCAAATGGCGGTGCAGTGCTGGTATAACTTGTTTTTGGGTGGCCCAGTTGGGGCATCATGCATTGTCGGGCACGACTTAACATGGGAGTTGTGCCGTATTGGCCTAACATGGACTTTTAGATTGCTCGGATCGGCCCGACATGATTTTTAGTTTGCTCGATATGACATGACATGACCGGCATGATTTCAAGCAAACTCGTGCCTATCGTGATGGGTCATCTTAGGTAGTGTTGGATTATGCTAGTTTTGTGGTAATATCACCATAGACATTGTACATTGCCACCTCCACCGCCACAACACACTGATGATTAATCATCATAGAAACATAAAAAAAATATAAATAAATAAACAAGAAAAAAAAATAATTACATGTACAACACACATCAGACATACGTTAACGAAGCATAAGTATAACTATTATAATGTAAGTAAAGTAAAAGATAAAATAAAAATTATATTTAAATAAAGGTCCAAGAGACAAACATAAAATAAAAATGATAAATAATAATAAACAAAAAAAATCATAAATCATAATCATACTTTGTATTGAAATTGAATTATTTCATACCAAATAATAATGATAAAATAAATACATATCAGCAATAATAATTAATCTTAATATTTATTTGTTTCTGTATACAAATTATCATAATCATGTAAGAGTTTAATGGTATAGCTAGTGGTGACCTCATTATCTTTCAAGTCTTCTCTTTCATGCATGCAAGTCTTTCATATAATATCTGGACATAATTTTGATCTCTTATCTGAAATGATATTAGCTGTAATAGAAAAAATAAATTGTAATGCTATGTTAGATATTGGAGGAGTCAATAGATTTCATACCATCTTATATAATACGAGATAGGTAGATTCATGTGATTTTTATCATAGTAAAATATTAAACTTAATATTATCATTATATGATAGTATTATGTAGTAATCAATATCTAATTGCAGAGACAACTCATTCATATTTGATGGATCACACTGTTATTTTTTCATTATTAACTAATGGAGAAGTCATCATCCCGAATATGATATTCCATGTTCGTACTTAGAATTTATTTGCAACTACAATCATATCTTATGTCGTATATTATAAATAAGTCAGTTAATTATTTGTGAATCAACTTCCAGGTTGTTGGTCATGGTTCATGCATATGGATAAGTATGTTAAAATATTCTCTATTCTTTCTATCTTAATTTTAGAATTCATGCAGATAGTCAGACAATAAAGAGATTGAATGATTAACTATTATTTTAAATATTTAGTTTCTATCTCAATGGTTATTACACTAAACGTAGAGTAACCTTTTTAACTTGCTAAACATATTACTAAATTTGCTAAACATAATGATGGACTAGTATTTTAAATCAATGTCAAAGAGATAACATAAAATAAAATAATAAATAAAATAATAACAAAAAAAATCATAAATTATAATCATAGTATTGAAATTGAATCGTATCATACTAAAATAATTATTATAAAATAAACACAATATCAACAACAATAATCAATTTTTAATGTCAATTGGTGTCTGTATATAAATTATCATCATGTAAGAGTTTGATTGGTATCACTAGTGGTGACCTCAATATCTTCCCAAGTCTTTTATGCATGCAAGTCTCTTAAATGATATATGATTATAATTTCAATCTCCTATTTAAAGTGATATTAGCTGTAATAGAAAAATAAATTTTTAATATTATGCTAGATACCAGAGGAGCTAATAGATTTATATCATCTTAGATAATATAAGATATGTAAATTCATGTGATTTTTATTATATTAAAATATTAAGCTTCATGTTATCATTATATAATAGGATCATGTAGTAATCAATATTTAAGTGTTGAGACAACTCACTCTTGTTCGATGAATCATATAGATGTTTTTTCCTTACTAACTAAATAAAGAAGTCCAATGTCTCAAATATGGTGTTAATGTTCATACTCAGAATTTGTCCGACTACAACCATACATAGTTTCGTACATTATAAATAAGTTAGTTAATTTTTTGTGAACGAACTTTTTAGATTGTCGGTCATGGTTCATGCATGTGGATATATATGTCAAAATATTTTCTATTCTTTCTATCTTAATCGTAGGAATCATTCAGACAGCCATATAATTAATAGATTGAATGATAGACTATTATTTTAAATATTTAGTTTTTATCTCAATGGTCTTTATTCTAAATGTAGAGTAAATTTTAAACTTACTAAACATATTATTAAACTTGCTAAACATAATGATGAGCTAGTATTTTAAACCAAGGTCCAAGAGAAAAATATAAAAAAAAATGATAAATAATAATTAATAATGATAACAAAAAAAAATTATAAATTATAATCATAGTATTGAAATTGAATCGTATCATACTAAAATAATAATCATAAAATAAATACAATATTAACAAACAATAATCAATCTTAATGTCAATCAGTGTCTATATACAAATTATTATCATCATTTAAGAGTTTGATGGTATCGCTAGTAGTGACCTCAATATCTTTCAAATCTTTTTAGTCTTTCATGCATGCAAGTCTCTCAAATAATATATTATCGTAATTTTGATCTTCTATTTGAAATGATATAGGTTATAATAGAAAAAGTAAAATTTAATGTTATGCTAGATACCGAAGGAGTTGATAGATTCTATATCATCTTAGATAATACGGGATAAATGGATTCATATGATTTTTTTCGTAGTAAAATATTAAGCTTCATGTTATTATTATATGATATGAATATATAGTAATTAATATCTAAGTATCAAAACAATTGTTCTTGTTTGATGAACCATATAGTTGTTTTTCTCTTTCTAACTAATTAGAAAAGTCATCATTTTGCTATGGTGTTCATGTTCGTACTCAGAATCTGTCTGCAACTTCAACCATACCTAGTTTCGTATATTATAAATAAGTCAGTTAATTTTTTGTGAATGAACTTTTTAGGTCGTTAGCCATGGTTCATGTATGTGGATGTATATGTCAAAATATTATTTATTCTTTATATCTTAATCTTAAGAAATATGTAGACAGTCATATAATAAAGAGATTGAATAATGAATTAGTATTTTAAATATTTATTTTCTATCTCAACAGTCATTACACTAAAAGTAGAGTAACTCCTAAACTTGCTAAAGATACTACTAATATTGAGTATGCATTTGGGTGCAATACAACTAGTGAGAGTGTATGCATACGAATTCATGTTTGTTAATCATAATTTTTTTATGAATCTCATAAAAGAAATTTCTGTATCTTAGTTAAAGTCATCAATAATAAGTTTCACTCTTACTTGTTGATGTTGTCGGATATTACATATTTGTATCTAATACATGACTTTAACATAAGGTAAATATAAATTTAATGATATTTCATTTTTTTAGGAATGTCTTCTTTAGACTCGCAAACAAATAAAGATTACTAAACACCTATTATCTACTAAATGTCTTAAGATAATTTAGTGTGTTTTTTATTTTTTCTACCGTAGGAAAAATAATCATCCTCGTTTGTCTTATCAGGTTAATAATGTGATAGATGTACCTCATACAAAAAATTTTACCTAATGGCCTATCTCTAATGCTCCTAACAAACATGCTAATATGATACTAAATATTTTATTATAAATATTATAATTTCTAATGATTTATGTCATGAATTCATATATGGTAGAGCTATCATATGGATGGAGAATCTTAGAAAATTTAAAATTTTTTTATTAAATTTTTATATAAAATTTACATAGCGGGTGGTGAGTCATGCAAATAATGCATTATTATGACTTTAGATATTTGATGTCATAGATATCACTTCAGTATATTTTTAAAATTTTTAATTATTAAATAATTTTTAAACTTTATATGTTTTAAACTATCACTAATGTATTGGATCTTATTAAAATTTCAAAGTTAAATGTGTTTGTCATGATCACTACTAAGATGATTGATCAATGTGAAAGTTTGTTGTATGTATTTGGGATTGATAAGGGGGATTAGGAGGAGGGTGGAAAAAAGGTTTTTTAAAATTAATTTTTAAATATATAATATTTAATTATGTCATTCCTACTTGTGGACTTAGGAATCATATGATAATTAGGTTGATAGTAAGTCTGCATGATATTGACTATCTTAGGAGTATCTAAAAATTTAATTGAAATGCCAATGATCATAATTAGTTTGGTTATAAATTTCCTTCCTAAATCATTGTGATGTATGAACGAGGTCAAATAAGCTGAACTGAATCTAACTTCAAATATCATATCACTCATGTTCAGTTGGATTTGCATTGAATATAATGTTTCTTATTTTTTTGTATATTGATTGACATGTCTCTTTAGGTGGCTCGTGTATTCCTACATGTAAATTTTTGATAATTATAAATTTTGTTAATTCTTTATTGATACTCTTAGAATTTTTATTTATTATTAGCTTAAAGTAAGTTTAAACAATTAAATTTCTTCTAGTTTTTATTTTATAGGCATTTGATTTTGGGTTATTTTGTTCTAATTTCTAACTTCCGAAGGGCAAAGTCGTAGCTGTAGTCTTTCAGAGAGAGAGAGAGAGAGAGAGAAAACTAGAGAACAAAAAAACTCTAAATTATGATTTAATATTTGAGAATGAGAAAGAGGAACAAGAAATGAGAGCATAAAGCATAAGAAAGGAGAGATTTAAAACTGATAATGAAATATTCTAAATATTTAATCTATATTTATAGATTTTTCTTATTAAACTAATATAAATATTTTTTATAATTTTAACATTTTATAAATATATAATAGGGTATAAACTTGATAGCCATTGGATTTATACCCCTAGTCATTGGAATTAATTCCAACAACCTAGATCTTGAGATAATTTTTTTTAATGCAACTTCAACGCATGTGCCATACAGTGATAGTAGTCACTCTTGCTATCGGGCACGTGTACGCATTTGCCTGATGCCTCGCAACTCTTAGTTGTTGGGACTTCTATCTTGACAAGGCCATCTGCAATATCAATGTGGCAGGTCGGGTTTAATAAAAATTATCCACCACATGGACGTGGCAAGTATTGTACTTGAAAAAACACGCAAGTCATGGTTACCGTGCCGGTGGACTGTGTCAATGAGCTAGGCATATAAATCATGTCTGACCAAACACGTAGCATGACAACCTTGGGCCTAACATGGCACGAGCTGTGCCTTAGCCCGACATGAACTAGGTCTAGGGACAGTTCTGGACCGTGTTGTGCTGGGCTAGGCATGACTCAATCAGCCGTGTCTTGTGCCATTCCCTGACCACTCAGCCTACTTGATACCTATAAATAGAATACATAATATTTATAATTAGTACTATGGATGAAGATGTAGATCGTCATTATGATTATCATCATGAATGCATCTGAAGATGTTATTAGCGACCTTAATATTTTTGATCTTCACATACAATGAATAATCATCCATCATTATATATTGCGTCTTATCATGAATGCTAAATCTTGAATCTTTTTAGTCTTTCATTTATGTAAATATCTCTATGATATCTGGTCATAATCTCGATCTCTTATTTGAAATGATATTGGTTGTTATAGAAATAGTAAACTCTGATATTAGGCTTGAAATTAGAGTGATCAATAGATCTCGTATTATCTTGATAACATGAGATATGTGGATTCGTATAATTTCTACTATAGTAAAATTATAAAGTTCTTATTATCACCATGTACTAGGATGATATCTTAGTACCAAAGTAGTTCGTTCTTATTTGTGAACTATTTCATCATTTTTCTTTCATTAATTGAATGAAGTTATTATTTTCAAATAAGGTATTAATGTTCGTATTTGAAGTATGACTATAACTACCATGCGTAGTGTCATATCATAAAAACAAGCAAGTTAATTTTTCATGAATGAATTTTTTAGATTGGTGTTTGGTTTATGCATGTAGATTTGTAGAGGTGTCAATCAGGCCGGGTCAGCCCGGTCAGGCACTAGGCACGACCCAGCACGAGAATTTTTTAGATTCAGTCGTGCCTGGGTCGGCACGCACGAGAATTTCTCGTGCTCGTGCCGGTCCACGGCACCAACCTTGCCGAGGCCAACTAGGGCTCGTGCCGTGCCTGGCCCGACACGGTACCATGGCCCATTGGCACGGTACTTCGGCATGAGCCGAGAAACCCTAATTTTTTTTAAAAATTAGGGTTTTAGGTTTGCGGTGGTGCGATGGCTCACGCCGAAATCCTAGTTTTTTTTAAATTTGGGGTTTGGCTGCGCGGCGACGCGACGACGCACACCGAAACCCTAATTTTGTTTAAATTAGGGGTTCGGCCTGATCGGGCCGAACCTGCCGGATTCGTGCCGTGGGCCCGTGCAAGGATGACTTTCACAGAACTGTGTCGAGCTGGGCACGACATGGTAACCATGCCGTGTCTGGCCCTGCACGAAGCACGGTCGGGCCAGCTAATAACGGGATCGGCCCGGTTTGACACGTCTCGTTTGACACCTCTATAGATATATATATATATTAAAATATTTTTTTATCCCTTTTATCTTAACCTTAAAATTCATACAGGTTGCCAAATAGTATATAGTTAGAATGAAAGACTAGTATTTCAAATACTTAATTTTTATCTCAATAGCTATGACATTAAATGCGCGGTGCTTTCTATATTTGCTAATGTTACTAATGTCACATATGTACATAAACAAATAGTATTACAAGTAGTATTACTAATGTTACAAGTAGTATGAGTGTACAAAGACAAATAAATATTCGTCGTGTAATAGAAAATTTTTAGGAATTTCATAAATAAAATTTCTGTATTATGATCTGAATCATCAATAATAAGCTTGTTATTTTTATTATTGACGTAGTAAGCATGTTATCAGTCAACATAAGACTCCAACATAAGGTAGGTATGATTCATATTTTACCTAATGGTTCTTCTTTAATACTTCTACCAAATATATTAATAGTTATTTTATTATTAGAAATATTATTGAAAATTATATTAAATATTTTAATTTTGAATTTTATAGTCTTAAGAACAATGTCTTACACTTGTATATGTAGGACCATCATGAGGATGGAAATTATCAAGAAATCTTAATAATTTTTTGTTATGTTTTCATTTATAATTTACGTAGTGAGTGGTGAGACACATAAATGATGCATCATTTTGACTAGTCTATATATTAAATGTCACAAATATTATTTAATTAGATTTTATCATTCCTACATGTATACTTAGGAATTTTACGATAAACAGATTGATAACAGGTCTTCATAATACTGAGTATCCTATAATTCTCTAAAAATCTAATCTAAAGACTCATAATTATAATCATTTTAACAATGCTTTTCATCTCAAATCATTATGATATATGCATGAGATCAACGAAACTGAATTAGATCCAACTCGAAAGATTCTATCATTAAGTTTGGTTTGATTCGAATCTAATATAGTGTACCATATTTTTTAGTGTATCGATCGGCATACCTCTATAGGTGTTCAATCTCACACACTTTTATACATATATATATTTTTATAATAAATATATTGTACCAATTCTTTATCGACATTTCTATAAATTTTAGCTTTTTTAATTTTAAAGTGTGTTCATACTATTAATGTTCACTTAGTTTTATGTTTTTTTAGGTGATATATGAGTTTGAGTCGAGGCTATTAATAAAAATATTATTTTTGTCGTTGATTTTTTAGTAGGGTTATCATTGTTATTTAAATCTATGCTAATATTATATTCATTATTATTAAATTTAATGTGATATAATTTTTAAATAATTAATATTATTTAAATAAATTAGAAAATAAAAGAAAAAAAACTCACAAATTACACTCTAACAAAAAAACTAGCACCACACCACAAGCTATTTTTGTTGTAAATTCTAACATCAAGGCAAATAAGTTGCTGTGTATACAAACATACCCATAGTTGGTATCATTGTCAATCATTTATTCTGTATGCATAAGCATAAATCATAAAAAAAAATTTAAAAATAGTTTATGTAATATTTATATTAAAAAAGAGAGACTAGAAAGAGAATGTCAATGTTGAATGAGACTGATAAAGTCAGAGAGACGAGAATAAATAGAAAATGAATATCTAAATTTATCTTATCTATTTATAAAGAAAAAGAAAATTAAAATTAAAAAAAATAGTTTTTTATATTTTTATGTATTTATTTTAATTAAAAAAATGACCAGAATCATGATAATCATCGAATTTTAGTCACAATAACTGTTGGAATCAATTTGACGACTATTGTAATTTGCTATTGTATTTTTTATTTTTTATTAAATGGGCTGACTTGGACAAGGATATGCTGTTTGTCGCTATCCTTATTGGAGCCCATTGTATTAAAACGCAATAGGCGGAGCAAGGAATCCATGACTGCTCAATTGTGAATGGCCACATAAGCAATATTTGGCTTATGTGGCTGGTTTTAAAAGAAAAAATTTGTCCCATTTGGTGGTCACTCGAATGGACTTGACCAGTGACCCATGACTTGATCGTAGCCGGTCTCAGATCATGAGTTAGTGGACCGTGCCACCGGTTAGGCATGCAGGTCATTCCTGGTCCGACACTAGTCTTGGCTCACATCGGCCCAGAACGGCACGAGCCGTGCCACGTGCCGACATGCTCCAGGACCAGACACTATTTTGGACCATGTCGTGCTAGGCTAGACATGACTGAACCGTGCCATAGGCCGTGCCCGGGCTGCTTCATCAATTGAATCCTCTAAGCAATACTCAAGGAATGCATCTGGAGTACTTAATTTGAGTAAGTGTAACAATATCAGTAGATATGCATGTAGAATATAAAGCTTTAGGGGGTCATACAATATGATGTGCAACCTTTGAAGCCAAGAATGTTTTCATACATCTTGATGCAAAGTGTAGCATATTTCTTGATTGTGTCCTAACCTCTCACAAAATCCATAGTTTTTTACTACTCAAATCACACATGCTAGCTCTATCAAAAAATAGTCTGTTTAATCATCTTAATTTCACTCGATCTTAGTATAGTTGTTAATACAAGCATTATCATCTTGTAAAATTTGAGAAGACTGAGAGTGAATTCTTACCAATGATTTGAGTATGCAAAATAATGTATTGCTCTCTTAATGCATGCATGTATAGAATATCATAAACTTGATCACACAAACTTATTAATATAATTTGATCTGTCAACACATATATCCCCTTAATACTCCTCTCTTACAACTATCTTAAGTCATATAATAAGTCGCATCATAATGATCATAAGTTACATAATAAGTCGCATCATAATGTTGCTGTAAATACTAAATCCATAAACTAGTTTGTATATTAACAATTGAGTAATATTGTCATACATGTGAAATGTTATTGATGAGAATATCGATGTAAATAAGTCTCAAATTTTCTTGTGTGTTGCAAGAATCAATATATTAGAGATATTCGAGTGAATCGACTGTGATATATATATTAAGAACTATGTGTCATGGTTATCTATTCATCGATCTCGACATGTGGTGACTCATCTAATATATGTCTTACATATTATTGTCCCACAAATTATGTTCTTATTGAAGTAGTTCATAATAAGTATTTATTCATCTAAAATTTTTACTGAATTATCTCTAATAGTCCCACACAAATTTCACTCATCCACAATGTTACACGAAATCTCAATAATAATAAATCAATAACTTCACGTGTAAAACCCACACAATCACAAAGTATCTCATGTCACACACAAAAAACATCATAATAGTTGCCACAGTCTCCACTACAAGCTGACTACTATGGTGTGATGGCTAACTGTTGGCTTGCCATGGAAGTCATCATGGAAACTATCGTAGTCTACTGAAATCAACCTAAAACTTTTTTTTGAAAGCCCAAATATTATAATTTATTTTTTTTTAGATGTGAAAAATTTAAAATTATCATTATCAAAATTGTCTAAAAATTGACACTTTTGTTGATGGGGCCAACTGAAACCTTCATCAGCACTTACAGAAGATGTACCGCCACATGAAATGATGTGCCCCACCCTTACTTTGCTTACATGGTGCTCTGATACCATACCATGGCTGGAACTTCTTTAGGGTTCTGGTGACAATGAAAAAGAGGGAGAAGAAAGTGAGAAAAAAAGAAAAAAAGAGATTTTTCATTAATTTTCAAAACCAAAAATACGATTCACTCTATCTTTACACACACACACACACACACACACACACACATATGGTTTGGGGCAATCAATATATCGGGTGCTATGAAATAATATATTTAGGCATAAATAATAAATCTACAAGTTGTGCTAAATCAATAAAGTTAAATTCCTCCATGACTTTTATTCTTGGTCTAAGAATTAACAATGGGTCAATTTTGTTGATAAGAGAACAAGAAATATTTGCAAAAAAAAAATATAGATTGGTGTGTTCTCTGCGCAAGGAAAGAAAACAAAAATCATACCTAGTGCTTAAGATTCTTGCTCAACACATAGTCTGATATGTATCTTGGCAAACTTTACTTCTGATAAATTGAGGAGGTAGTGGGTGATAGGTCTCGAATGTTAGACAGTTTATTATCTTTGGGTGAATGTTCTTATCATCACATCAAAAATTGATCTCTAAAAAGAGGAAACACAAGATTATTTTGTATTGCATCTGAGTAAATTTACAAGATCAAGACAGATTTTATTTTGTGAGAGGCTTGTTTTCAAGTTGTTTTCTTTGCTCATTTTATAGAGGCATGGGTTGGAGAAATGGAAGGCTTTGGATCAAACAAAACGACACACTTTGAAAAACTATAATGCTGTTGGTACGGTGGACAATCTAAATGGAAAGGAACAATAGAATTTTTGAAGAGAAGGAAGTGGAATTGATGATTCTTTAGAGAAGGCAAAGTTTTTTCCAGTTTTATTAGCTTTTACAAAGAAATTCTTTACTATAAATCTTTTTGTTGAATTCTAATCCATATAAACAAAACTATTCAATTAAAAAATCTAGTAAATAACATGTAAATAATACTCTTATATAATAAGCAAATTGATTTGGATAACCTATATGTTTAGTACTTTCATCAATATTACAATAAAACAAAACTAATAATAATAATAATAAAGAAGTTATAAAGATGTAAATTATAACATTTCCTTTAAATTGATGCGTAAAGGTCTAGAACTCTAAGATTGGAGGAGAGAAAAGAAATTGATGTATTTTTAAAATATTTGTGAAGATATTTGTTAGTTATTTTGCTCAAGTCGTTTAATATTAGATTAAAAGTTGTGTCTTGCTATTTGGTTCTTATAATACATAGTAGTAGAAGATGAAAGTGAATATATGATCTCCTCAAGTAGATATTGAATACAAATTATTTCGCAATTGATTTTCATCATCACCTTAAATTTTGTCTTTATTAAATATTAAAATAATTATTTCTCTTTTATTTTTTCTAAGAGATAATTATTTTCAAGAAAATTACATTACTCTGTCGTGGATAATGGTGCTAATGATACGAGTCGAGTTTGAGTTCAATTAAGCTCGAGGCAAGTCGTTAATTTTCAAGTCGAGCTCAAGCTTGAGTTGAACTTACTCGAGTTGAGTTTTGACTAAGTTTTGTTCGAGTCGAGTCTGAGTAGCACGTGAGTTGTCTCATTTTATTAGAACCTCTAATTATTATATATCTAATTTCAGGAGAATTTGTGTATGGAATATATATATATATATGTGTGTGTGTGTGTGTGTGCGTGCGTGTGTATCTCGTTTATAGTATTAACTTATTAATATAATTTATATAATAATATCCTATTCCTTTATATTTTTTCTTTAAAGAAAATTAATTATTTTTAAAATAAATATATTTATAACTAAATAAATAATAAAAATATATGATTGTTTAAGAATAAAAAAATAGAGATATATTATTTATGTCATTCTCTAAAGTAGAGATATAAAATTAAAAAAATATATTTAAAATTTTATAAACAAAAATATTCGAGTTTCTTGCTAGCTTTTCGAGACAAGTTACGAGTTGCTTGACTTAACTAGTTAATATTTCGAGTCGAGCTCACACGAATCGAGTTTTGACAAAATTGACTGAGTTGAATTCGAGTAGCTCGTAAGTTATCTCATCTCTTTAGCACCTCTAGTCGTGGACCTCCTCTTGACATATGCTGGTGATAATTTTGAATCTAAATACATGATTAATTGTAAATATTATTGATCTCTAAAAATGATTTGAAACCCAAATACTTCTTCACATACCTTAATATTCAAAAAAACTATGGCTTAATTGAACTTATTGATGAGAATCTAAAAAATAATTTAGTATATTAATTGCATATGTTATATCTGATATATTCGCATATCTAATTTTCCAATGATTCTCCAATAAGTAATAGAATTGACTGAATGAGTCTTGTCAGAAATAAAATTAATACTTGAATCAATACAATACCTATCTGGATGCAATCTAAAAGTCTAATTTCTACAAGAGTATGAAGTGCATATCTTCTTTGTGACAAGATAATTTCATCCATAGAATAAATAATTTTTATATCAAAAAATATTTGAACTTCATAAGATTCTCTATTTATAATTGTGACTAAATATATTTCTTAATTTGGATAATCTATAACTCATCAATTTTCATAATTATGATATCATCTACATGTATGTTAAATAAAAGTAGTTTGCCTTTAAAATTCCTCTTGAAAAATAAAGGAAATATGTAATATATTTGTGTATACTAAATAATGTGATTTTTAAGAAAATCTTATAAATTAGACTTTTGAGGACTATTTCATGTCTTATAATACTTTATGTAATCTACACATGGTGGCAAACTGTACCACTTGAAATTAATGATTGTTATATATAAGGTTACCGTGAATAAATTTATTCTTCATGTTTTATTCACATTAAACATCTCTTTTGTGAGATGTTAATAATGAAATAAGAATGTATACTGAGGTAATCTTGATCACTAAAAAAATATTTTAGCAAATTACACTAAATGTTCGAGTCCCAAACACATCCTCATGCCAAGTGTAAAGTGACCCAACCACACTTGGGCTCTGACTTTGATACTTGACGTATTGTTACACACACTACCATATCATGATTCCGTTGTCTCAGAACTGTCAACCTTGTCATGATTTCTAGGAATCTTTTTATTATTGTATTTTTTGAACAGTATATCTTGACTAAAAATTATTGTTCTCTTTTTTAAGTTTCAAAGTTTATTGTCTTTGATGATTTCCTTGTTGCTAATGATCTTACACTTTATTTATTTGAAATTCAATTTATTTATTATTTTCTTCAGCACATGCGCATATGCATTATATCCAAACATTTGAAGATGAGCCACGCTCTACTTCCTCCTATGCAACATTTTAAATAGTATTTTATCTTTCACCGTTGATGTATGAGTATGGTTCTTCATGTACCATATCGTGGTGACTGTTTCTGTCCAAAATTTTGGTTTCAAGCTTGCTCATTTTTTCATATATCTTGTCTTTTTCATTAATATTCAGTTCAGTTTTTTCATCTCTATATTTTGTTATGGTATCATCATGATCGTATTTTGTCTGATAATGCCTTGCTCAATACAGAACTAATCTACTGGAAAATACTTTGCACTATTATTTGTTTGTAGAATTTTTATCCTATTATTAGTATGGTTCTTTATTAGTGTTTTGAATTTAATTAACTTTTCTAGTACCTTAATTTTTTTTAATTAAGAAAACTCATATATATCCAGAGAAATTATCTGCAAAATAATTATAATACTTTGATCTTTCAAGTAATGTCTCTTGATATTTTTTCGAATATATCACTATGAATCAAGTCCAATATTACAGTTAATCATATTGTAATTTTGAATTTTACTCATTTTTACTTTAGGTAAATGCAGTCATCATAAAAGTCAAATCTTTCTGAACAATCTGGTACTTACGCAATGCTCATTGAGTATATGATTTTTAGATTTTCTCATTGATATGCCCGAGTTATTGTTGTCATAATATGATCCCATGTTGTGGTAATGTATTCCAAAGTCGTGACTTCATGTTTTTATGTCAACTTCAAACTCTATCGTGATAGTATATTTCTCATGAAAAACTTGATTTTCTATCGTGACTTTAAATTTATCTATTATGGGTCTTAATTTTTTATGGGTTATTTGTTCTCTTGTCGCGACTTCATATATTACAGTCACAACTTTCAATCTCTCATGATCAGTTTGGACTCTGTCACGACATGTTTTCATACCTCATTACTTGATCCTATCGTAACTTTATACCCGAGTGGATTTCTTCTTCATGGACAAAATTCTTCTCTATGTTTTGCTTGTTTTTCATTCCTTCCTTCTTTTAGAAGCTAATAATTTATTACCTGAAATCATGATGGTGCTTTCCAACAAATTCAAAAGGTTCACACCATATTCCCCATTCAATTAATCTTGCACATTGCGTCATCATGTAATATTTGTCATCACAAGAAAATCTCACACCATCATAGAGGTGTCAAACAGGTATGCCATGCTTGCATAACTCATTTTTTCTTAGCCTAATCGAGTACCATGCTGTATCGTGTATGACATGGTTAAAATTTTTTATCGTGCTAGGGATGTCACATTGCTTGTGACCCCGACCCAACACGGCATGGTGGGCACGGTAATGTTGGCCGTGCCGTGCGTAAAGGGGTGGTCGAATTGTTTTAAAAAATGTTGTCACATGGCTAACCAATTAAAATCGGTCACATGACCACTTTGTTTTAAAAAAATGGACTGCTCCATGAAGAGGCAGTCGAAACTCGAAATTCGATCGATTCGACTATTGAATTAGTTGAATTAAAAAAAACCTAAATCATGCCGAATGATCCCCTAACGGGGATCTTGTCGGGCGGTCACTTGGGTTCGTTTACCGTGCCTTTTGCCTAGTCACATGGGTCGTGCCTGGCTCGGTAAGGCACAAACCATGCCTAGGGGTAGCCTAGTCTGACCCAAGGCATGGTTCTAGACCATGCCGTGCCGGTTATCGGGCTGTGCTCGAGCTGCCCAACCCGTTTGATATCTCTACACCATCATTTATCACTATACTATATAGATTGGATTCATACTTATACTAGAAATGTGCATTAACATTATAAGATATTTGATTATTTTATTATGCATTCTTAATATTATTTTTTCATGGTCAATTATCTTTATTGATAGGTCATATCTCATAGTTACATATCTTTCATAAAATATTTCATATTGGCTAAACTAATTTTGATGAAGAGTCATGTGATTTGATGTGTATGTGCCAATATACGAATTGTCCTTTCAATATGAGCGATACAAACATAAGCAAAATGAACCTCACCCTTGGATTGATGCTTGTTTGCCTAGCCAGCTCTCATTGAATTGGCTTGTTTTGGCAGTCCCTATTGAAATGTTATGCTCTATTACATTTTCAACAATTTAGTTCCAGCTTACTTGTATTATTATTTTCTTTTCTTGAGCTTTTAAGTATTATTTTTATT